>LGRX02003752.1:0-17469 GCA_001247695.2 Cymbomonas tetramitiformis
CTGACGCGACTGCTGCGGGATGTGCGAATCGCTCACGAGCAACCTTCAAAACGCGCGCGCACGTGCGACACGTAAAACTGCAAAGGCAAGGGGAATTTACGAACAAGCAAACGCGAAACCATTTGCGGTCGCAGCTTATAGTATGTATCGCCGCACACAGCGTGAGCAGGTCAAAACCAATCATACATGCCAAATTTCCTTTGCTACAATAAGAAAGACTTGTACAATTTTTATTGGGCCCTTAAAAATATAAACATCGCGTATTTTGCCCTGATTACTTTATGATTGCGCTTGTTGCAAAACGTCGTGATCGCACGACACCATCGGTAATATTTGAATGCAGGCGTCAATACTGCAGATGATCGATTTCTTCCAATCACCTTTATAAATATCATAATCACCATTTTACCGATCGTCGCTGGTGTATCTTTACTCAAGATCCATTTGAACGGTTTCAAAATAATCGCACAATTTTAAATCGTCTTCATGTGTACGAAGATTTTCTTTGGTCACTTCGCCCCGATTAAGTATTTGATCGTAAGCGTTACACAAGATTTCTAATCTGATTAGATCGGTTCGGTACGACTTAATATTGCTCACCGTCACCAGACCTAAGTCTATCGCACGTATGTAAGCTTTACGTATAAGACCATGCTCTGATAAATCATCACGAAACTTGCTGATATCTGTAAGCTGTATGTTTGGCTTCATGATGAAATTTTCGTAAGCCTGTCGCAGCAGATCGTACTCTTGTAAAGCTCTTTTATAGGGCGAGATGCTTTGTAAATTTTGAATATTGTCGATTAATTTTTCGTAAGCTTTTTTTATGTGGTGTCGTCTATTTTTTAAACCTATTACGATACCATCAATGTTACATGGTTTCACGTCGCCTTGTTGAATAATATGCCAACAGGCCTCAAATAAAAGTTCGTCATGTTTGATATCGGAATTCAACGTGGCAATATCGTGCGGTATCGGTCGTATCGGATTTGTTGCTTCCATTGTTATTTTATACGCGTATTCCAGCAAAGAGTATGTAATGATTGCACGTTTATGCAATCTTGCACTGGTAGTACTTGGGGCATAAATATTAATACGCACGTCCTGTTTTTTGAGTTCTTCTCGATATTTCTCGATAAAGTCACCATCTGCATCTTTGTCGATACAGGTACGGTAGGCGAGCTCAAGAAGTTCATACTTCTTGAAGTCGGCACGAAAGTGATCGATTGTATCCATATCCATAACATTACTTTCTATCAAGTTCCTTAAAGCTTTTTCGTATAGATTATGGTTTCGTAGGTATATCGCATTAACGTTTAGGTTGTCAAAATCCTCACACATACGCTCTAAACATTGTGCAGGTTGGTCAGCTTCCAGAATGTCTGCCCGACATATAGGACATGCCTTTTTTCGAATTTGAGAAATACACTTGGAATTAAACACGTGTTTGCAGTTTAATTGGAACGCGTCATTTATGTTTATTTTATCAATGCAAATCGCGCAAACATTTTCAGGAATATCTTTAGCTGTCACGAAGGGCATACCCATTGTCACGGACATTATTGCAACAAATAACTTTTGCCGTCACTTATTGCGTGCTACGAATAACAATCAAATACGGTGTTTTGATATTAATACGGTGGGGTGACGTTTTTGCACGGTTAAAACGTGACATTTTTTAGCGTGTCGGGGTTCAATGCCTGTTACCGGTGGACCACATATATCGACACGCCAACAAATTTGCCGTGCCAGATTTGGCGCAGTTGCAGTTTTTACGCGCGCGGAAGATGTTCCGCGTATTTTCAGAATATTTGTGTTTGTACCTGAAAGCACCGGCGTGCACGGTATCACAATACCGCGTATTGCATGTCACGGTTTCTTTACAGTGTAGCAAACACGCTGTGCACGTATTTATATGCTAATGTTCGACCTTTTTTGCTAATTTGACAGTACTATGTTGTTACATCTATAATACCGCAAAAACCATTCTGCGGGCATTTATGGTAGATCAACCAGAATTTCGTTTCTTCTCTAAATAGGAAGTGAGGTAAAATAAGGTTGCCTCCGCGAACACGGACGCCCGTATACGAAAATTCTCATGTCAAAGCATAAATTAAACCCCTCCTCTTGTATTTTTTTTTGGCTTGTATCATTGTATCTATGTAGTCCACCATGCATAATCCATAACTCGACGATAGACAATATTAAAGGCGCGTTCTTTATTTATGCGTAGGTGCCATGTCAAGCTTACGTTTAGAAGGCTTCCTGTGATCATTGCCGGCCATAGAAAGCTTCGCGAATTCTTGGCATATTGACATGACGTCTACGCGATTCGGTATAATCTTGTACGCAAACCAAATAATTAATGATGTTAGAAAGTATTCATACACCGCACAAGCGTGCGTAAAATCTGTTCATCAGATGTGAGTTATCTGGTCGACGAACCATTTGCTGCGCGATGGTACGTATTTTACCAAAAAAGGCGTGGTGATTAGAGCATCGCTCGTCGCGTACACCACCGGATAACAATACAAATGTGATTTCATAAAACGTAGCAAACTTGTATATACATATAAATACATGCATCTGCATTATAACACGCAGCATATATCTCAATAAAATGTCGGTCAATTTTGTAAACGACGGCGATATATCGACGACCTTTAAGATGACGGACGGCGTTCCCCCGGCGAATGACACGTCAGAGGAGGAACTTGAAAAAGAGCGAAATCGCCTTGTCGCCGCTTTGTTAGGCGAACCAAACACCTCCGAAGTTATTGACACAACCTATTCATTTGCCGAACTGCTCGATAACCTGTTACCTACCGAGCGACAAATACCAAATGTAAACGAGGTTACGGAATGCGGCGCAGATGTTAATGTTTCATTACAAAATCTTACAGAACTTGACAAGGCAAAGTTTTTAAACTGCAAAGAATATTTATGCCGATGGGAGAAAGTCGTGTTGCTTGCAGTGAAAGACAATGCTTCTAAGGACGTCAAAACTCTGATAGATGAAAACGATGATCGGCACGCTATGATCATTGAATATTTAGAATCGTACAGTGAGGAAGAGAATGATATTGACAAATTATTGTACGTTGACAATAAGAATAATAAAAATATAAAAAATGCGTGCTACGACACACTTTATTCCGATACAAAAGAATTGGGTGTTGAAGGGGAACATTACTCTATTTACGTCGAAAATTTAATTAAATTTTATCTGGTGTGTATTTTTCACAGACTTAGAGTGCAACGGGTTTTTGCGCGCAAACTGCTAGTTTCCCTACAAATTAATCAGTTACCTTTTATTCGATCTAAATCTTTAACGTCGTATATGATACGTTGGACTGACAAAAAGTTTTTTGAGGAAAGCGTGGTTAAGGAACACGAACAATTTATCGGCATAATGAAAAATTTTGAAAATGGTTTGAATGATGTGGATTGTCAAGCTTTCAAAAGTTATATCGGACACCACATAAATCTGCGGAAGTATAACTTTCCGGCGTTGCATAAATGTGAAGCTTTATACTACAAACTGACGGAACATTCCCCAAAATGCATCTATGGTAGACCACGGGATGAAGACATTTTTCAGCTGCTGTATCCGCACTTGCTATATCAATAAAGTTTGTCGGTTGGGTAAACTTTTTTCTACGCGAGCTTCGCTATGGCAAATTCTGAACGTTATCTATCGTTTGTACACGGCTAACATGCGCGTCATCTCCTCCGGGTAGGCGTTGAGCACGGGGAGTAGCTCGGGTGTCTCCGACAAGCGCTGCATAAGCTCGGCGGCCTCCGCGTCTAGCTGCGACACGCCGCCGCGCACCGACGTGAGAGCGCGTGCCACGTCGGTCGCGTCCTGGTTGCACACGTCCGATGACCACAGCATACCGGCGGCTTGCGCCTCGTCCAGCTTCGCGCCGTTGTGCGCGCGCAGCGTCGCGAGCATGTCGGGGGTGTCGCAACAATGAGTGTCGGACAACGCGCGGGCCGCGTACACCACGCTCGGATCGTAAAGGACGGGGGCGTAAAAGTCGTCGGGGAGTCGCACGCCATACGCGCGGTACACATCGCGCAACGTCCGGAATATTTTACGCATCGTCGTTTGCATCGCGTCGGTGCGGTCGACGCGTTTCAGAGCCGTCCGCGCGGCGAGGACAACGGCCTCGTACTGAGTACGGACGTCGTGATAAACAGCGAAGACGCCGTACAGTTTGCACGCGACGGTCAGGTCGGTGCGATCGAGCAGTTCGCACGCGAACGCGGACAGTCGGGTTAGTTCCGTCTCCGGCCCCATGCTTTCGCGCACGATGCGATACACCGTTTGCAGGTCGGTGTCCGGCGTGATTTTCTTCAGGGTGTCGAGGACGTGTTGGATCCACATTTTTTTCTGCTCGTCGTATGCTTACCGATTTTACCTGTGTCAGGGCGTGGAATTTTATATTTTAAACACCTCGACGCTGTGGACACGAACCAGTTTGGTGATTGTTGCATGAGGTAAAGCAGCTAAGCGCGACGCGCATCGGGCGCAGCAATAATTGTGCTCTACAAAAATTCAAGCACCTCTTCACGCCGGCTGCTTTCGTGGATATTGTTGATTTGTTGTACCAACGCCTTCACAACTTCCTTGGTCACACCGTAAGGCTCGCTCATAGATACCACCTCAATATCATTAGGATCCACGGTACGGCGCTTTTTTATTTGAAACTGATAGGCCCGCGAAATGGAGTGTTTTTCATCGTCATCGGTCAGCAAGGCGTTTAAATTTTCAATTGCATTTTCACCAGATAATGGGTGAAATACGACATAGTCACCGTTCGTGATTACGTATTGGGTTTTAGGTTTTAATAAAGCGCTGCTACCATCGAAGTAAACGATGTACACCGAAGGGCCGTTTGGCTGAACACTTATGGCATACCCAAATGTAGAGCTTTGGCGAATTGAACAAATCCGCGGGTGGTCCGTGTTCGCTGTTAGTACAACGGATAGCTTCTCCGAATCCCAGAACACCTCCAACGCCCGCGGGAAAGGCACACGCGCGTGCGTGATTGCGTCTGTCAGCACCGAATCGAGTTGACCGACCGGCTCACTATAAAACTCGTAAGGGGTCTGCGTACGGATGTCTTCATTACCGATAGCAAACTGAACTACGTCGCCATTACTCAGTACAAGGCCGGCTGTGTTCGCATTCCACAAATCGATTACTTTTATGGATACTCCATCACGAATTTTGGTCATTCGAGCAGTGACTCCTGCGGTGAAACCATTTGGAATGTTATATGGTATAGCCGGGTTTGGTAGCCAATAAGTCATACCCGGACGTTTAAAAGCGTAGCGGTGGTGCGGTGGCGCGGGCTGCACAGGCAAATCGGGTTGAACAGCAACAGCGGACGCGCCTGCCTGTCCGCTGGGGCCAGCAGACGCTCCGGCAAAAACACCCCCTCCGTGTGAACCTGGATTACTTGTGGCGGATCCTGTCTGTAGATCGCCGCGGAGCGTTTCCAACAATTGGTACCATACCAAGTCTTCTTCGGTCAGGTCAACTACATTAGCTGCCGGAATTCGCTTTAGGCGAAATTTGAGGGGTGCCGCGTTACGTGGAATTTCAAAATTTCTGTTGGCGGTTTGTTCATGTGCAGTATCGGTATGTACCGTATATGCATGATCGATATTCTCAAACGCTATTGAATCGCGGTTTATACGAATTAACCCCATAATTTCTCTTCCCACTACCGTTCTTAAACTGATTTCAGGTTCACCTGATGCGTTCGGTATCAATTCATGGATTGTCGGTGATGTCTCGTGGTTAAGTACCCTCACTTTCCATACAGTACTCGGTCCCGTTTCCGATCCGGCATACGCTCCGGCAAAATTATGTGCGGGCGCGCCTGCCTGCCTGTTGCGGGCAGCATGCGCCCCGGCAAAATTATGTGCGGGCGCGCCTGCCTGCCTGTTGCGGGCAGCATGCGCCCCGGCAAAATTCCGTTCGGACGCGCCTGCCTGCCTGTTGGGGGCAGCATGCGCCCCGGCTTCCGAATTCCGTCTGAGCGCGTCTGCCTGTCTTCTAGCTCGTTGTGCCTCTCGCTCCTTACTTGTAATGGTTGTCCTCCTGGGCCGTGGTAATACGTGACCACCCGTCGAAGCGGCGGTGCCTTCGTGTGAAATTGTACCGGTAGATGTCCGCCCCGCACCTGGTTCGTGCGTGTGTAACGGTGTTTCCGACCTACGCAACACGTACCATGCCAAGTTATTGGTGAGATCCGTAATACCTGCAGGTTCTAGGCAAAATTCGATAGTGTCTGTTCGGGGTGACCCGTCACGTACAATTTCAAAATTTCTGTCTTCATAATGTGATTCAGGATCACGCGTTCGTACCGTATACCTAGGATCGATATTTTCAAATGCTATTGCATTGTGATATATACGAATCGACCCCTCAATTTCTGTTCCCGATACCGTTTTTAAATCGATTTCGGGGCCACCGAATACGTTTATCAAATTATGGATTAACGGTTGTGGACCACTGTTAAGTAACCTTACTGTCCATATGGTTTGTCCGCCTGGTCCACCGGTACTCTTCCGGTACGGAGGAGGGCGGGCCATGCACATAAGCGCCAGCTCAGTGTTCAACTCCGGGACGACGGACATGATCACTTTTTATGTCACGCGTGCAAACAGTGTATATGCGTATGTATATCGATGACCGCGTGTATATATACTTTACATTACGCGGTTTGTGCTACAACCAACGCCGGTATCGTGTCCGGTTTTTGCCGGCTCACAATTTAACGGCGAAATAAGTTTTCATCGCCGCACTCGAGCCGTTTCAAAACGTACTTATCCGTGAGATTCGTCCATCGTTTTAAATCATCGCCCGCGCCCGTGTCCGCGACGATCATCAACGGGCCGTTCGGCAACCCGATATGGTTCAACTCAGGACCTCCGCGGGGTCAAAGACATGCACAAAAAATCGTGTATGTTTAAGTTAAAATATTTTTGACATGTTTCGACGGAGCTCGTGCCTAAATCATGTTTCGACGAAAAGTTTACCTACGTTGAACTTAGATTTCGACGACGCTACTGGGGAGTATCTAGTGACTCTATAGTGATATTCTGCAGACGCGCGTGCGGTTGCTACCAATTGGTGCGGCCGTGCCAGTTGTGCGCAACGTACATAAATGTTTTTTCTATTTCGGTATTTGTTATACAAAATTCGAGATGCCTTTTCGTGGTTGTGGCTCGAAAAGGGTTTGCATCCAGTTGAATATAATCTTGAATTCCTGTAAAATAATCTCTACCTTCGTCTCTAACAGTACATATCCAATTTTTATTGTGATGTAGCCACCTGTTATAGTGTAATTCCATATATTCACCTTGTTTGCGAATAATGAACGCATGCGTATCGTCAAGATAGCCTTGATCGCGTTCGCAGTTATCCTCATCATTCCATGTATCTGGTGGTTTCACCCGCGAAAGGTCCCCTGTTATTAAATCAACGTGTATATGTAGCGATAAATTAGCATGCCATCCGATGTCGTAGTAACGATCACCCGGCTGTGATACCGCATCGCCAATCGCATCAGCTAAGTTTTTTTTGCGCTGTATCAACACTTTACCCACTTGAGCAATAAATAAAGGAGAAGTTAGCGAGTCATTACTTAAATCAGCAATACGTGTAACATAGTGCGCAGGTTCTATTATGCCGAAATTCCCGGGCCTTCTCCAATTCGTAACGAGATTCGGTGTCACCTCGGCGTTTGAAGGTGGTGCTTCATATATAATGGCAGTTGAATGTGGTGGTTGCCGGATAATAGGTAAAACATTAAAGTACGAAAGACGAAACTTTTCAATCCTAATGGCAGCGTTTTCGAAATTGGCCTTCACAAAAGTGTTATCGCTGGGCATATCCAAGCATATTTCAAACCACCCATTCAACATGGGGTCCATATGGAATGTGGTGGAATACGTGTTTTGGTGTGGTGTAACGCCAATTCCACAAAGCATTTTAAACCGCGGTGTGAAGTCATTCCAAATTTTTTGCATTAATTCGCAGTAATCGCTGGTGTATCTTAACGCACCGTCTTGTATTTTACAAATATTGGGCCTGGACGTGCTCGTGTTGCATAAATCAAAACTGCATTTCGGCGCAGGGTTTTGCGCGTCCTCAGATAAACTTAATTCGATTTTTAACGGTAAAAAAGCCTTATTTAGAGCATCAAGCTCTGTTTGGTTTTCAAAGTACGAAGGCAATAAATTAAGGATTTCATACGTGGAGGTGGGCAAAACCGGCTTTTTCCTCGCTGGGGGATTTGGCTTTACCGTGGAGGTGGACGGACCCTCGCTTTGGGAGGAATCATCCGCCATGCGTAGTTGGGTGACGATGGACATGACGCCGCGTACAACACGCAAAGTATCTTTACTGCGCCACGTGCTGTTGGTATACGTATTTATACACTTAGGCACTTCCAGGATGTAAGACAATTTGTGCCGGTTTTTTCTTGACAGCGAGCACATTACGGTTGACGTACTCACTACATTTGCTATTAAAATTTATATATATATACAAAACTTTTTTACGTCATGTTTCGTATTTTACATAAATTTTTGCACCCCTACCCAACGCGTGGTATTGATATCGACGCCTTCGACCGTATCAGCATGTAAAAGCGTAGTGCATCAGGTGAACTATAAGCGCGCTCGCTACTCCTGAAAGATGTGATAGGCGCCGTTGCCCGGCAACTCCGGGGTTCCGTACACCTCGTTGGCGCTGTACACCGCGGAGTACACCGTGGAGAGCGTACACATCCACAGAAAATGCACGTAGGTCCGGTGCGCGTGCATTTCGTGACCGATTCGAAGCTCCGCGTACGAGTCCTCCGCGTGACCGTAGTGCGTTGCGTACGTGAATATCGCCAGTATCACCGGCAAAGTGTGAACGCCGAAGTCGCCAATCTTTATTCTTACGCCGGTATCGTGTCCGGTTTTTTGCCGTCTCCCAAATTAACAGCGGAATAAGTTATCATCGCCGCACTCGAGTTGTTTCAAAACGTACTGATCCGTGAGATTCGTCCATTGTTTAAACTTAAACTCATCGCCCGCGCCCATGTCCGCGACATTCATCAACTCGCTGTCCGTAATCATGAAGGTGTTCAACTCAGCACCTCTGCGGGGTTGGACGGGCGCCACCGTCGCGCTCGCTTTGCGCTTCTTGGTCGGGGGTGACGGTCGCTTCTCGTACTCTGAACGCAGCATAAAGTCGTAGAAAGCAGCAAAAATCCACAACACAAACCGATCCGGGTCCTCGTCGGTGATCGATGTCAGCACCGCGCGCCAGGCGGCGTTGACGTGCTGCGCGCTCAGAATAGCATCGCGTACGAGAGGCACGTGCATTTCGCGCTCCCGGAAGAGTTTGCGCATGCTTCTCTGCGCGGGCAGCATGGTAGCCATGAGATCGGACTGCGAATTTTCGGAGCTCGCGTTGATCGTCCGCAGCAACCTGTCCCTGATGGACGCGTTTTTCAAAAGCAACGCGACATCGCGGGCGCAGAACCTGATCTTGTGGGCTTTGTTGTCGTTCGCGCGCTGCTGGCGGATCAGATGCCCGCTCAGCTGCTCTCGGTTGGCGTGCACGGACTGCCAGTACGACCTTCGCAGCCCCTGGTTTTTGGATTTGCTCAGAGTGTGTCTGGCGTCGCACGGAAACGTGCTGTGATCTGCCGGCGTGCATTTGACGTTGAGGTACTCCTTCGTCTCCGCAACGTCGCAGGGTGGTTCCTCGTCCGCGTCCGTGTCGCCGTCGCTGCTGGCGCCGGTGCACCCGTCCGTGTCGTCGTCGCAATACATGTCCAACGGCGGTTTGGCCTCGTCCATCTCCTCGCCGTACCCGGACGCGAAGCCCTTGACGCCAGAGACATCCAGCAACTTAGAAGGCTCCACGCGGTTATCGTACACGATTTCGAGCATCGCGCGCGTAAACTCGCCCTGCTGACACTGCAGGTCGAACACGTAACAGGTTCCTCGTATGCCACCCAAGTTCTCGGTGCTCACGTTGGCGAACGTAAATTGTTCGCGGAGCTTGCGATTCACCCGCTTGTAGTGGCACATCAGTATGTTGACGCGGAGAGTTTTCAGCGCTAGAATCTTTTGCAGACACCACCGAGACGGGTCGGTGCCGTATTCAGGGTGCCGCAGCAACGCGCTGTGCATGGCGACGGCGACGTGACTTGCGCTCACCTCGATGGTTTTGGGATGCTGCCGGCGCCGAACGCGCGGGTTTGCGATCAGCTGCGCGACGTCGTTGGCGTACGCGAGTCCCACGACGGACACACGGGTGATCAACCTGCGACTTCGATTCGAACGAGCCGCATCCATGGTGTGTTTGAACTGGCCGACGTTACCGTCGATCGCGCACACGTTTACCAGCGGTCGCTGTATCATGTTACGCGCGTACGCGAAATCCTCGTCGATCGCTCGGCTCATCTCCGTGGGCGACAGCACGCGCGTTAACCAGTTGATGGGACACACGCTAGCGTGTCGTGCACGCGTTTCGCCCGCGTCGGCGTCCTCGCCACCGTCGTCGTCGTCGTCATCGTCGTCGGCGTCGTCGTCATCGTCCTCGGCGTCGGCGTCGTCGCGCTTTCTTTCGCTCCGGACGGCCGACACGGCGGTGGCGTTCAGGAGCTTGCCGTACGTTTTGCGCGCGACCGCGCGATGCTTAAATATCTCCGTCATGAGCGTCACGAACAGCCGTGCGCAGACGTCGCGTTCGTAGGCGTCGCGACATACCGCGTCCTCGTTGCACTGCATTGCGAGAAACATCTGTCGTGCCGTGACGCAGACGGCGCTCAGCAACGGTTCAAAGCGCGCGGCCAGCCGCTGCGCAAAAACCTCCGTCGTGTGCCCGCGGGTGGACGCGCCTCTGAAGAATTCGCGGACGGCTGCGGGTGCGTCGTCGAGCACACCACCGGTCTGATCGCGCAGGTCCAAGGTGTGCGCGAAAAAATACGCCATCAAACCCGACGCGTTGCTGCACCGGTCGTAGTCGGGGTGGTTGCACATTTTGGTGGTAACGCCGTTGATCGACACCTCGCCTGGGTTGAGATTCATAAACTGTCTGTACGCATCTTTTTGATCTTTCATGAGCAGTCTGGACATGAAGTCACCCTTCTCGGCATCCGAATCATCCGACTGTTGCTCCACCGTTTGGGTTGGAGGAGGTTCGAAGTCGAAAATGCTGGTCCGTTTCCGGCGCCCCCCGCGTTCGCGCATGGCGATTTGTATAGCTGCGTACTCTGCGAGTATAAATACTGGGCGGTGGACCTGGTGGGTGTGTGAGCGGTGGAAATGATTAATGCCGCTGCCTGTCGAGGTGCCTCTCATTTGTAGCTGCCACTCGTGTCGCTTGTGGTCATAACAGTCATCACGATGTCCTTTGACGCGTATCTCGAAAAATACGCCTTTGCCAGCACGCTGGATCTCAGTCGCGTTGCCTCGGATGCCGTGCATCAACGGCTGCACGCTCGCGGGCTGCACACTTTTTATCTTCGAGCGGAGGACGGGGAGAAGTTTCTGTGCGTGCTTGGCTTCCCGGGCGATCCGGAAATGCAAGGCCGCTTTTTGGAGCGTGGCGGCACGCAGGCGCAGGAGCTCCTGATCAGCAACCATCAACGTTACGACCGCATCGGTTGCTACGTGCACGGTAACGCCGAGACGGTGCACGACTCCACGGCGCCCGCGCATCTGCTCCGCGCGCTCGGCTGCGCGTATCTGGCGCACGAGTGGAGCGGGTACGGCACGACCGCCGATCGCGCGCCACGATTTCACGCGCAGGGGAATCGTTGCGCGACGCTGCTTCGCTTCGTGCGCGACGCCTCCACGGGCGCGCGCCCGCCCTTGCTGGTGGGCTACTCGCTCGGCTGCGCGGTACTTCTGGCCGCGTGGCCGCTCGCCCAGACGCAATGGCCGTCCCGCGTGTTGCTGCTGGCGCCGTTTTACGATGCCGCGGGGGTGGTGGTGCGCGTGCCGCTGCTCCGCGAGCTGCTGGGCGTTTTGGCGCTCCCGTGCATGCACAACGGGCGCGCGATTCTGAACCTGCGAGCGCCGTTGCTCGTCGTGCACGGCGCGGCGGACGCCGTCATCCCCCGCTCGCACTCCCACGACTTGATCACAGCGTACAACGACGTGGACAACGGCCAGCGGCCCGCCAAGCTGCGCACGTACCCGTCGGCGACGCACGCCAACCTGCTGCTCGACCACGCCGTGCGCCAAACCATCCTGATGGACGTGCGCGCCTTCCTGAGCGAGGCTGCGTGAGCGCGGGTCGTGGTCGTCACACCATGCGCGCGAGCGGCGCGACGGGCACCATCGAGTGCCGGTTGCGCTCCGGGCGTCGGCGGCGGGCCGTGACGTGCACGTCGGCGCGTTCGTAGCACACGTCGCCGACGCGCAGCACGGGTCGATCGTCGACGATTTTGGATTGGCTATCGCTCAGGTACCGGTAGACCACTCGTTCGGAAAGCGCGCGCTGCACGCCGCGGTGCCCGACGACGTAGCCCGTAGCGAGGGCCACCAGAAGCAGCACCGCGACGCACGTGCAAAGCAGCAGCATGGCGACCCGCCCGAGCGCCGGTTGACGTCCGACTCACGCGCACCTATATATATATACACGCGCGCGACAGCACCAAGCCTCGGTGCGAGCGTCGACGCGTTACCTTTCGACCGGGTCGCAGTACCATGTATAAATACTCTTGACGCCGGTCAGGGTAAACCACGCTCGTGACGAACACGCGGAAATATGGCGTACCCGGCACCGAAGGAACCGCACGGAGATGGTGGGCGCGACGCGGCCAACGGCTCCGCCCCCTTGTTCGAAGCATCCGGCAATTCCTTCAAGGAGTTTTTCGGGCAGCCCTCCAAACCGTACTTGATGTCCCCGTACGATCAGTACGGCCGCGAGAACTTCGCGCTGCCCGAGGCCTACCTCGGCTACTCGCCCCACATGACCGACGTCATGATCAACCTCATACGACAGGAGGACCTGTGGCCCACCAAGCTGCTGCCCTACCGCGAAACGAAGGACACGTCCACCATCACGTGGAACGAGTACCACTTCGACAGGCACCTCCTGGGCCCGGTGCCCGAGGAGGGCGTGAGCCGCCTCGTGAGCCAACGAATGAGCGAGCGCCGAGACCACTACACGCGCTACGGGCTGGCCATGATCCTCGAACACGGGTTCATGAACACCGAGAAGGGGCGCATGTGCTACACCAACAACCTGCAGCAGATCCGCAACGCGGTGCTCGAGACGGTGTACCTCGGCGTGCTGGAGTCGCTACTGCGCTGCAAGTCTTACGACGAGGTGTGGAACGATCGGTACGGCACCGTGCTCACCGCTCAGACCGCGCGCAAGGCTCTGGCCTGCGAGGTGGAGGACTGGGCCACCATCCAGAAAACCGAGCACGGCTGGGACCTGCTCGACAGTCGGTGCAAGCGCGTGATGCGCGCGCGGGGGGTGGAGCCCGACAGCTGGATCGTGCCCGACGGCATGAAGCATTACGTCACGCAGGTGCGTCGCGAGAATTACGTGTACATGTACGCCGGACCCGAGGGTCCGCAGAACTTCAAGTCCGGACTGAACGGGCAGTCCGCCAACGTGATGGACGCGCGCAACGACTGCACCATCTACGAGACGAAATGCTTCGAAATGCCCGACATGCCCGAGCCAGTGGATGTCACGTTGCGCCAGCGCGCCATCGGCGAGTTCTTCTTGATGCAGGACGAGGAGACCAACCTCGATCGCAACGCGCGCCGCGGAACCGAGCGGAGCATGAGCGCGCAGCGATCCATCGCCATCTACGACGAGGACGTCGACACTTTCGTGGAGATCCGGCTCCTCGACGCTCTGGATAACGACATCTTGATCGACAGTGACGCTTTTACAGCTACAGGAACGCCCGCTTCGCGGTGTCACCACACGAACGATGCTGCCACTGCTGACAAGTACGATGGCAAGTGCGCCGTGGGCGACCTACCACACGACGAGAACAACAATGATGACCGCCGTGGTATGCCCCCTATGATGAACAGCACGCTCGACCGCTTCGCAAACACCTTCTTCGATGGTACCGCCGAGGAGGCCTTCGTGCGGCACATGCACACGGAGGTCCCAAGATACCTCCTGGATATGGACGGACGGACCAGCGTGGTGGGAGACGCGACGTGCACCGCGGATGACATCGCAAAATACTACACGTTAAGTGTGCGTACTGCAGAGACTGCAACCATGTTTGAGAACGGCAATGACCGTAACTCCTACGCCGCTTGGTTGTACGCGCACACCGTCGCCGAGCACGCCACGCGGGCGTACGTTTGCGACGCGCTTATCGCACGATACAAGGAGCTCTTAGAGACGGACGATGGGCACGGCATGCCGATGCCGCCCTGCCCGTCGGATACGACGGCGTTCGAGCAAACTGTGCTGGCCGTGTATATCACGTTACGACAGCACGACGCTTTTTTTATGACTGTCCCAAATGCGGAGCTTACAGGCCAGTTAAACGAAATACGCCAATCTGTTACATCGTACAAGGCCGCAAATGCGCAAATGCCATATCCACCTACAGCATTACCGTTTGTACAGATGGCAACAGATCTATACATCAACATGAGCAAGCCCGGTGTCAATGAAATGTTGATTGATCGTGATGTAAAGGTGGTTCCCGTCGGTTACAACAACTATACAGGCGTCAAACTTCTCGCCAAGTGCACGAGCGGGTGTGAGATATACAAGCCGGAAAAATGTGCGGCGCTGATCGCCGAGTTCGACAAGATGTGCGCCGGAATCACACCGTGTTTCGATACGTTGCGCTGGAACGACGACGTCAAGCGTTCCCTCTTCAGCACCTGCGTTTTAAAATGCAAGCGCGCGGGCAATTTGGTGTTGGACATGCGATGTTTGAAGAAAGACGACGGTTTTTATTATGGAGTCACACAACACGCGCGCGACGATCTCGTGCACGCCGACGACGACTGTCTGACGCTGTTTGGAAATTCCCTATTACCTTCTAATGAGTCAAGCTCCTCGAACCCGTGCACCCGAGTTAACGTACCATTTGATGATGCCGTACCACTTACAACTTTGGTCGATACTATCTCGACATTTGAAGAGTACGATGACTGTTTTTCTGGATGTCCGACATATGATAAGCATATCAAAGATTGCGACCAATACAACGCAACAATTTTCAACGAGGAGTTAAAAGCACACTACGAATCATCAGCAAAGTTTTCCGACGAAATGAAAATGAGGGTAAAAGCCAATTTTTGTTACGACACCACGCCCACCGACGAACAGATTGGTCATCTACTTGCAATTCCTTACTTTGTATGCAAACTTAAAGTAGATAATAACATATTGTGGGTTAAACAGCGACTCATCGACATGTTACTAGTGGCGTTCGATGCCATCGATTTAAAAGATGCTACGAGCTGGAAAAAATATCACGACTTGATCGAGTCACTTCCGATCACAGCAGATGGCAAGTGGTATGGTCCTGATGAGGTCAACTTGACTGGCTTGATTCCCACTGCGTCCGACCCTATCACGGCGGTGCCGGACTTTATCAAGAAATACTTAAAACAATTTGCGTGCAGCTACTGGTTTGCAAACGTACCCGGTACAAGCATTAGTGATACATCTACTAAACTAATTGTAACTGTTTGTAACGGATCAAGGCTTACATTTACAATACCAAAAGCTGACCTCGCGGGCATGCATGTCACACTGGGCATGACGCGTTACGGTCTGATCGTCAGCCCCTTCAAAGCCCCCAGCGCTTTTGCCAACGAGATCACCGCCTTCGCAGCTGCACAGCCCGCGCAAGCGTTCGCGCGTGTTTTGCATAAATGCTTTGACGGCGACGACGAACAAAAAGGCTACCACGGGCACCTGTACGGTTTTCTAAAGTCAAACACTGCCAGAATCCAACCAGGAACGAATCTGGACATCCTGCACGACACGTGCGCGTTGAAGGCGTATTACATGACATCCCTTAACCACAATCCCATTGGCACGAACCTCTTCTCGGCGACAATCGGTCCAGGAACCTCCGCGTCGTCCGCGCCGTACGAGCAGATGGCGTCCTTTATGGTTACGAAGGCGTTTCTAAACCGCTTCGACCACAGATCGTACGCGAAGCGCCCGCACGCGTACTTCGTGTACGCTTTGATGTGCATGCAGCCACCGAAGCGGGTTTTTTTGCGCAGCCTGATCACCGAAAACAAGATGTTCCCTTTCGGCTACCTGCTGCTGCGACCGTACCAGACGTACGAGACCAACACCGCGATCCTGATGAAGGGTGGCACGGAGACCGGCGAGACGCTCATCGGATACTACAACTTTCAACTCGCCGACAATGTGGTGCAGAAGATGCATTACGGCAATTTCACCATCTACGAAAAGTCGGTGGTGTATCGCTCGCGGAACGTGCTCATACAGGACAATCTCAGGGTCGTAAATTACCTTGGAGGCGGCGGCAGTCGTTTTTACAATTCGGAACAAAATCAAAGCGACGGGTGCATCGGCGCCACCGTGCCCTCGCTGTACGCGTGTTTGATCGGATACTCGGAACAGATCAAGGACAATCCCATAGACACAACAGGCACTTTCGCCAATCACACCGGGCTGGAGTCCATGAAGCCCGTGATGTACAGCACCGCGAAGTACTATAAGGAGCATTACCAATTCCTTACCTCCCCCGCTCCGAGTGGGGACGACTCGTACTTCGAGCAGCCCGTGCAAGCGAACACTATATGTTTCCAAGGGCATCAGGCGCGGTACAATCACCAGACGGGCGGGCTGGACCGTGTGACGCTGAACACCGGGCACTGGGGCGAGCGCGTGTACCCGGGGTGCGGCAAGGTTCGCAAAGGCCTCAGCAAATATCTGGAGCCGGTGACGTACTCGCACATGTATCACGGCGGCGGCATGATGATGGGATCGATGTGAGACGCGTAGGCCAGACGCGTAAATGGTAAAAAATAAAAGATGATCGCGATTTTATAAACGCATTCATGAGACGCACTTGTTTGCAGATCAGCACGCACGCCCACAAGCGACCCCGGCGGCGTCGGAAAGTATCTACGGAGGGTGTCGCACCCAAGTTAGTCGGGGTGGTTGCGGATTCGCGTGACGACGACTCGCGTCTGCGGGTAGGTATACATACACGCGCGCGCGAGCTTACGATTCGTAAAGAGCGTCGGCGATGCCGGACGTAACGAGCAACCGATCACGGCTCGCCGGAAAAGCGTGGGAGCGCGTCACGTCCAAGAGGCGCGATCGCGGCATCTACGCTCGCCGTCGCGAGCGACGCGAGCAGCTCGGTCGCGCGGGCACGGGGGACCGCGCGTACGGCAGTCGGCGCTTCGGCATGACGGACTTCGCGTATTGGGAGGGCACGACGGACG
>LGRX02003753.1:0-10419 GCA_001247695.2 Cymbomonas tetramitiformis
CGGTCAAGCAATTGCGACCATGGAAGGTGAACCCCTTGCTCCCCCACAAGTCCACAAGCACGGCCCTTGACAGCTTTGTCGTGATGGGCAGTGAAGTGAAGGGTGCTCCGGGGTCACACCCGTGCCCCCCGACACGGCCCGTGCCCCCCGACACGGCCCGTGACAACTTTGTCGTGGGCAGTGATCTGAACGGGTTTTCGCGTGTGCAGGTTGTAGGCCAAGCTGGTCAAGCCGGTGCTGCAGCAGCCGAGTTGGACCTCAATGAGGACTCCGATGAGGAGCCCGCGGGGGAAGAAGACGGCGCGCCTGAAGAGCCTGCGGAACCCCCGGTGAGTTTTCCGTGATGCCTGAAACCGATTGCCTATCTTAAACCTAATTTATGTAATACGTTCTGCCGTCAGAGGTTGCTTAAAAAGAGACGTGCGTACAAGCGTGTTCCACTTGTGTTGGTTTCTGGATGGTGTTCAGCTCGGGAGGGTACTGCTTCGACCGGCCGGCAAGGTTACATGACGGAAGGTTGTATTTCTTTTCCCCGACGATGTGCCGGTGGGTCGGGAGCGGCGTGCGCGTGGCCTAATTCAAGGCTCGTTGCGCGCCCCCTGTACCCGTGGCTACTCGTCTTCAAGGCATCTTCTTTTGGGGTAGTTGTGGATTACAGCCGGTGGGTTAGGAGAGGCGTGCGCGTGTCCTTGTGATTCAAGGCTCGAGGCGCGCCCCCGGACCCGTGGCTCCACTTGTAGATATGTATTGGTTTGGTACGTCTTGATAGTAAAACATAACAAGACGTATATTGTTTCGGATCGGTGCGGCAGACCGTGGGCGCATGTAGGTTGGGCACACTGAATATGTATGGTGTGGTGTGAGGACAGCTCCTCTGACACGCGACCATATTGGGGTGTGGCCGGTAGGATGTATGTGGTTGTTTCGGGTTGGTGCGGCGGAACGTGGGCGCATGTGGGTAGGACACACCGAATATGTATGGGCGGTGTGAGGACAGCTCCTCTGACATGCGACCATATATATGGGGGATGTGGCCTATAGGATGTATGTGGTTGTTTCGGGTTGGTGCGGCGGAACGTGGGCGCATGTGGGCAGGGCGCACTGAATATATATGGTGCGGTGTGAGGACAACTCCTCTGACACGCGACCATATGGGGGTGTGGCCGGTAGGATGTATGTGGTTGTTGCGGGTTGGTGCGGCGGAACGTGGGCGCATGCGGGTTGGGCACGGTTTTCTTTAAGGTGAGTGATTACTGTATGGTGGAAGGGGGGCGGGGACGTGAGTATGGTATCTTGTGGCGGGTATCTTGTATCCATCACAGCCCTCGATCACCGCCCGTGACAGCTTTGTCATGGGCAGTGATTTGATGGGTGCTTGGAGGCCACTCGCCTCACCCTATGCCCCCCAACACGGCCCACAATCACTGCCCGTGACGACTCTGTCGTGGGCATTGATCTGAGGGGTGCTTGGGGTTACCCGCCTCACCTCATGCCCCCCCCCACACGGCCCACAATCACCGCCCGTAACAGCTTAGTCCGGTTTGTCGTGGGCAATGATTTGAGGGGTGCTTGGGGGTCACCCGCCTCACCTTATGCTCCCCCACATGGCCCACAATCACTAGTCGTGACGGCTTTGTCATGGGCAGTGATCTGAGGGGTGCTTGGGGGTCACATGCCTCACCTTATGCCCCTCCCACACGGCCCACAATCACTGCCCGTGACACATGTGTCGTGGGCAGTGTTCTGAGGGGTGCTTGGAGGTCACACGTCTCACCTTATGCCCCCCGACACGGCCCACGATCACTGACCGTGACGGCCGTGCCGTGGGCAGTGATTTGAGGGGTGCTTGGGGGTCACACGCCTCACCGGATGCCCCCCAACACGGCCCACCGTCACTGCCAGTGACAATTGTGTCATGGGCAGTGATTTGAGGAGTGCTTGGGGGTCACACGCCTCATCACCTTATGCTCCCCCACACGGCCCACAATCACCGCCTGTGATAACTATGTTATGGGCAGTGATCTGAGGGGTGCTTGGGGGTCACACGCCTCACCTTATGCCCCCCCCCGACACGGCCCACAGTCACTGCCCGTGACAGTTACGTCATGGGCAGTGATCTGAGGGGTGCTTGGGGGCCATACGCCTCACCGTATGCCCCCCAACACGGCCCACAGTCACTGCCCGTGACAGGTGTGTCGTGGGCAGTGATTTGAGGGGTGCTTGGGGGTCACACGTCTCACCGTATGCCCCCCGACACGGCCCACAGTCACTGCCCGGGACGGTTGTGTCATGGGCAGTGATTTGAGGAGTGCTTGGGGGTCGCATGCCTCACCTTATGCTCCCCCACACGGCCCACAATCACCGCCAGTGATAGCTATGTTATGGGCAGTGATCTGAGGGGTGCTTGGGGGTAACCCGCCTCACCTTATGCCCCCCGACACGGCCCGCAGTCACTGCCCGTGACAGTTATGTCATGGGCAGTGATCTGAGGGGTGCTTGGGGGCCATACGCTTCACCGTATGCCCCCCAACACGGCCCGCAGTCACTGCCCGTGACAGGTGTGTCGTGGGCAGTGATCTGAGGGGTGCATGGGGGTCACACGTCTCACCGTATGCCCCCCGACACGGCCCACAGTCACTGCCCGGGACGGTTGTTTCATGGGCAGTGATTTGAGGAGTGCTTGGGGGTCGCATGCCTCACCTTATGCTCCCCCACACGGCCCACAATCGCACCGCCAGTGATAGCTATGTCATGGGCAGTGATCTGAGGGGTGCTTGGGGGTCACACGCCTCACCGTATGTCCCCCCACACGGCCCACAATCACCGCCCTTAACAGCTTAGTCCGGTTTGTCATGGGCAGTGATCTGAGGGGTGCTTGGGGGTCACACGCCTCACCTTATGCCCCCCGACACGGTCCACAGTCACTGCCCATGACAGCTTTGTCGTGGGCAGTGATTTGAGGGGTGCTTGAGGGTCACATGATTGTGCGCTTACTAATTGTTTGCTTGACTTGTTTGCAGGAGATGGATGCAGGACATGGAGCACCTTTCGAAGACTGTATGGTTGCTTAGCTTGCTAATCTTATCCGTTGCTTGTTAGGTGTTCGTGCGTGTGGCAGGCTGCATGGACATTAGTTTGGATATGTTGTTCATTGTTAGTTTGAGCCAATCGCATTACGACGTATGTATCATTATGTTTACACTTGGCCATAGGGTAGGGGATGTGACATCTGTCATTTTTCTTAAGTGTGATAGGGTGGGGTGTGTGTCATCGGTCATTTTGCTTAAGTGTGATAGGGTGGGGTGTGTGTCATCGGTCATTTGTCTTAAGTGTGATAGGGTGGGGTGGGTGTCATCGGTCATTTTTCTTAAGTGTCATAGGGTGGGGTGTGTGACATCGGTCATTGCTTAAGTGTCATAGGGTGGGGTGTGTGTCATCGGTCATTTTCTTAAGTGTCATAGGGTGGGGTGGGTGTCATCGGTCATTTTGCTTAAGTGTGATAGGGTGGGGTGCGTGTCATCGGTCATTTTGCTTCAAGTGTGTCTGTAGGGTGGGGTGTGTGTCATCGGTCATTTTTGCTTAAGTGTCATAGGGTGGGGTGCGTGTCATCGGTCATTTTGCTTAAGTGTCATAGGGTGGGGTGTGTGTCATCAGTCATTTTGCTTAAGTGTCATAGGGTGGGGTGGGTGTCATCGGTCATTTTGCTTAAGTGTGATAGGGTGGGGTGTGTGTCATCGGTCATTTTGCTTAAGTGTCATAGGGTGGGGTGCGTGTCATCGGTCATTTGCTTAAGTGTCATAGGGTGGGGTGTGTGTCATCGGTCATTTTGCTTAAGTGTGATGGGGTGGGGTGCGTGTCATCAGTCATTTGCTTAAGTGTCATAGAGGTGGAGTGTGTGTCATTCATTTTGTAAGTGTCATAGGGTGGGGTGTGTGTCATCGGTCATTTGTCTTAAGTGTGATAGGGTGGGGTGTGTGTCATCGGTCATTTTTCTTAAGTGTCATAGGGTGGGGTGTGTGTCATCGGTCATTTTCTTAAGTGTC
The DNA here is from genome assembly GCA_001247695.2 of Cymbomonas tetramitiformis. Taxonomy (NCBI): domain Eukaryota; kingdom Viridiplantae; phylum Chlorophyta; class Pyramimonadophyceae; order Pyramimonadales; family Pyramimonadaceae; genus Cymbomonas; species Cymbomonas tetramitiformis. The sequence goes on from LGRX02003753.1 coordinate 4,044, forward strand.
ATTGGGTGTGATTTTTCTTTAAATATCCAGCATATAGCTTTCTTACACGTGTGCATATCTCCTACATTCCAGCCAATCACGTGCTTACATTTGGATAAGATTCTTAAGATTCTTAAGTTATCCTTGAGCCATGTGGACAATATCCTCCTACCAAGAAGCTTCCACGTACTTACATTTTCTTAAGTTATCTTAAGTATAATTCTTAAGTATACTGTCGGCCAATAGCTAATTACCCCGATTTAAATATGCATAGTGTGGGTTTATATCGAAAACTTAAGAAAACTTAAGAAAAACTTAAGAAAACTTAAGAAAACTTAAGAAAATACTTTCAGTAGTGTTTGGGCCGTCCACATGTGGACGGCCCAAATCGTGGACGGCCGGGGGCCCAAACATTCTTAACATTCTAACATTTCGCAAAATAGGGCTCTCATACTTAAGCCCATACTTAAGCCCATACTTAAGGAGGGTAACGCGTCGGCCCGCGTCGACGCCTGCGTTTTCCCATACTTAAGAAAATTTAAATTTTTCTTCATACTTAAGGAATGTACACTGACTCCCCCCTCCCCCCCTAACCAGGGACTCAGGGGGTATAACCCAGTCGCATGCGAGTGTCAAACGTGCAAAGCCTCATCGAAGCGTGCAGTGTAGAATTTGTTGGAAGATTTGATTAACATCCACATCAGAAGCTTGGTTTCCAAATCAGGCGCTCCGTGTTGCCCAAGTGTCTGGTGATGATTTTGCACGTACGTCATATGCTGCGAAACACGGTACGGTTCCCCATCAAACTCATAGGGTACCCAAGGGTTGCCAGCCTTTAGTTTGAGTATAGTCTCCTGCGTATCCTCCTCATCATAGACGTCCGTGATACCCTGTCCGTGTTCATACCAATCTGGGTATTCAGTCCAACCCATCAGCGAGGCAAACCTGGCCTTAGCAGATTCGATGACATCCTTGATGAAACCAAGACGATGACAATACGTGCTGAACTCAGTGCCAGTCAAAAACTTGCCCTTGCAACTGATCCCATATTTCTGGTAGAACTCCTTCCGGTTGTCCACATCGGCCACGTATACTCCTTCCTTCGCCACTTTAAGAACAAAGAAAAAATATCGTACATCAAACCCTAAGGCTGATAGCGAGGTGCTTATAGCCTCTAGGGTAAGAACAGGCTGCAGTTCTTTCGGATAGTTCTTCAACTCCAGAGCTTCCTTCCGCCATTCATCTCCCAGTTTTGGATCCAGTAACCGCAAAATCTGCAAGCAAGACACGTTGGACACATGTAAGGGGGCCGAAACGATTGTCACGCGTGGGTGAGAACTGAAGCTATCGCCAAAGCTTGACAATCGTATACGATTGTCAAACGTGGGTGAGAACATAAGCTAGCGCCAAAGCTTGACAATCGTATACGATTGTCAAACGTGAGTCAGGGGCGAAGCTAGCGCCAAAGCTTGACAATCGTATACGATTGCCAAACGTGAGTCAGGGGCGACGCTAGCGCCAAAGCTTGACAATCGTATACGTGAGTCAGGGGCGAAGCTAGCGCCAAAGCTTGACAATCGTATACGATTGTCAAACGTGAGTCAGGGGCGAAGCTAGCGCCAAAGCTTGACAATCGTATACGATTGTCAAACGTGAGTCAGGGGCGAAGCTAGCGCCAAAGCTTGACAATCGTATACGATTGTCACGCGTGGGTGAGGACACATGAGAGAGCGCGGAAGTTTCATACCTTTTGCGCATCCCGCTCGCGCGATTGGAGGAGGGCAAGTTTTGCCGAATGATCCTGAATCGCTCCTGGAAATCTCGTTCGAGTAGGCCGCCGCGGTCGTATCGCTCAGATTGTTCCGATACCAAGCGTTACTCTTGGCACTAGCTTGCCTTACCGGAAATTGTGTAAATTGCGCCAGTTGTTCTTCCGAGGCGTCGGCAATATTCAACAGCAAAATCCATTTATCGTGTTCGTGAGAGTCAACAAGACTTTCTGTTTGGTCGGTGTTCGTCAGTGTCCCGATAAGGCTCTGTTCAAACCGAAACGTGTAAAAATTTCATTCATGTACACACCGTATTTTATTGATAATGAAACAAACGATATCATACAAGGATTGCTTACCAAAACACAAAGAGGTGTTTCTTTCTTCAGAATTATAATCGTTGTGGCCAACCCCTCCAGAGAGGACCTATTATTGGTCCCGGTACCGTTCCAGAATGCTTTACGTTTCCTTGCGTCCAGGACAAGGTCAAGCCAGGCGTCATAGCGATGCTGGCCATCCACCACGACAAGCTGCATTCGCATGAACTTGGTCTTCACCCACCTCTTGTAGTCGTCAGGATCATTATCGAATAGGCTGAGATAGTCTTTTTCCAGATTGCTCACCATTTTCTCGAAGTTGCTTACTTCCTCAGGAGCCGCCGCATCCGCTGCTGTATGTAAGCAAACGAAATGAACTCAAGTCTGACAATCGTATACGATTGTCAAGCTTTGTAGGAAAGTCCCAAACCCTTGCATAATGCTAATGATGACAAGCAATGGCCGGGACTCACCGGGATAAAACTTGGACATGAGCATTTGCCTATACTCTGCGTCCGTGTAATAGTGTCCAGTCCACCACGCGATTACATGTGATTTGTCCACCTCCCATCGCTCCATGATGACCTTCTTCTGCTTCTCTATTCCCTCTTGTGAAGTCGCGCGGGTAAACGAAAGTTGGTTTGCGTCCCCATCAACATCAGCAGGATGTACCAGCAAGCCAAGAGGGGCAACTAATGGAAGCTTTTTGTCTCGAGAATTAGGCTCGGGACGTTGAGTCCATTGCTGGATCACTTTCTGGATATTCAGCGGTCCTGGGAATACGTAGGCTTGCCTATTGTCGTAACCAGTGGTCCCAGATATCGCTGCCTTACCCTTCGTGTCACGAGCACGCTTTGGCGGTGGTGCACTACCCGAAGCCTGGGGTGCAGGAGCTGACGCTGCCTCTGGCGCTGCCTCCTCCCCAACAGCAACTGCACCAACTTTTCTCTTACCTAGCATTCTTTTAAGAGTGCCAGCAGTTTTATTTTCGTTCTCCTTCTTCAGGAATGCAACAGCTGTATCAACTATATCCCCATCATCTTCCACAAGGGCCAAAATTCTTGCCTCGAGGTCTTTCTTCTCCTTCTGTTTATTTGTAGCGGTATACTCGTGCAATAGCGCAACGACTTGCTGAGCTGGTTGCGGAGCTGGTTGCGGAGCTGGTTTCGGCACACCAACTTTAATAGTCAGCTTTGGCGATTTAGCTGTAGCTGGAGGATCACTTGCGACTGGAGTGGCATCTCCACTTGCGACTGGAGTGGCATCTTCTGCGGTACCTGGAGCAACACCAGCGGCGGGTAACTCATTTGAACCACTTGCCCCGGATGCCATCGATCCGCTCAGAGAGGCCTGTGCACCTCCGGAGGCCATACGCTGTAAATCTCTAATTGTGCCTCCGAATTTCTTTCGAGCGGTTTGTTTTGTACGAGCCATGCAATAATGAAACAAATGACACCCCGACATGCATTTATAGGGATGCAGATACGCACCTCCCTCACGCCCGGCAGACACAGCCATTGCCTTAGCAGTGGGCTTTCTGACTCTTGATAATCTCCCAGTAGACATGTCTAAAATTATGAATTATTTTAATATTTTCCTAGTATATATAGATAAAGAAATCTATAAATATATCTAATCCAATACTCACGTGTGACAATCGTATACGATTGTCAAGCTGGAACCGTACGGTTAATCATATTCAGATGTGCACGAGTAGTGACAAACTCTTCGCGAATATCCAGGCAGGGTTATACGACATGCAATAGGATACAAGATCTCGGCACTAAGTCTCTCTCACGTCTGACAATCGTATACGATTGTCAAGCTTCGACCGTACGGTTAATCATATTCAGATGTGCACGAGTAGTGACAAACTCTTCGCGAATATCCAGGCAGGGTTATACGACATGCAATAGGATACACGATCTCGGCGCTAAGTTCGGCTCTCTATAATAACGTATATGAAAATGCATACACTGTAAAATATATAAGATGCCATCACAGATTTACGTTTGTATTCTAGCTAAGTAACTAGAGATAGATCGAAGTTGTCCGGAATTCCAGGATAATACGACAGTATTTTGCGAACTTCTGAGGATAGCAGAGATGGCTCGTGAAGGTATCCCACACTCGTAATGATCGGAATTTCGAATATCTCGGAGTACAGCCAAAGGAAATGCTTGCAGGGAGCAGGTCGGGTCCTCGCCATTTCTCGAAAACACGGACACGAACAACGGTATTCTCGTCCAAACTCCAAGAGGTATTCACGGCCATCGGAATCAGGGTGACAAACTCGGAAGTTATACACGGTTGCACCACCAGGAACACATTTCCGGATTTGAGTCAGTGCAAGGTTATCGGTCTTGACCATGCTGTGGAGCGCGGTATAGAAATTCGCTATCTTCTTCGTCAGGAAACCCTTGCCACTCGCTTTCACCTTAACACCGTTGCGAAGTCTCTCCTCCACGTCCATCTCCGAATTCTCCGATCTCGCCAGATGTCCTCGAGCCTCTTCTGGGGTCACATCCTCATGGGCAACGCAAACACCAAGAGAACAGAGACGAGTCTCCTCACTTTCCAGGATCTTTGTGTCCGGTGCAACAAGAAGTTTGGGTACACGGTTCGCCCCCCCCTCGGGCAGTCCAGGCATCGAAACGTGACAACAATACCATGGGTTTTGAACACATTTCCACGAGCAGAATATAATCCTCCGGATCGGGGGAGTGGTCCTCACTTCGTGAACTTGACCCTTTTGAAGAGTTAAGTTTTTTGCTGGAAAATAATAGGTCAAGCTTCCGGTGTACCCAATAGTCAGCTGCCCTTTCGCGATTGGGATGTCGTGACGAGAACCATTAGACTTCCGTCCATAGCATTTACCGTTAGTGCCTGCCCGCGTGACGTGAAGCAGGGAAGGTTGGAAGTCCCCACCAGCTTCCGGGTAAACGCGAACTGAAGCACGCTCCGGACGTGCCGCCGAGGTAGGTCTTGCCGCCGAGGTAGGTGGTGCCGCCGAGGTAGGTCTTGCCGCCGAGGTAGGTCTTGCCGCCGAGGTAGGTGGTGCCGCCGAGGTAGGTCTTACCCCAGAGGTAGGTCTTGCCGCCGAGGTAGGTGGTGCCGCCGAGGTAGGTCTTGCCGCCGAGGTAGGTCTTGCCGCAGAGGCAGGTGGCACCGCCGAGGCAGTGCGCGTCTTCTTGGAGGCAACGCCTTCCGAGGGAAGTTCCGCAGGGCGTTTGCGCGAAACCCCCCCATGGTTTACCTTATCTGGACGGTGCGTGTCCGTTGCAGGGATGCCCCTCTGTGGAAGCCATCCTGTCGCGCCAGCACGAACTGTTTGCATTAATTCGCGACCATCTGCAAACTCTGCCTGAGTAAGGACGCCTTTAACCCACTTATCCTCCAATGAACGAATACGACCTTGCACGCACAACAAGTGCTTTGTTGAGTTCTGCCGGTTCATCGCCAGGCAAATTTGTCGAATCTGCATAAGGCTATCGAATTCCACCGACTCCAACAAGGTGGAGTAGTATGCCCCCCACGATCTCCACTTCGCGTGCATGCTTTCCGCAAGGCACACAAGCGGTCGTTGGATTTCGGCGGTCATGTCTTCGGTTTGATCCTTGAATTGTGACAGAATGTGTTGCGCGTGCCGTATTTGGAAAACGAAGTACGCATTCAATTTTGGCTGATTCGACCTGCCACATTTCTCAGCATACCAGGCGAAGATGGCTGTTTCACAGGACACCTTGGCCTCGGGAGTAGAGTAAATCCATCGCTGTAACAGGTCTTTGTGCCCGGCATGGAGATCTGATATCTGAGATCTGAAACCAAGTATATCATGCGTAGGTTTACACGTTGCTGACAATCGTATACGATTGTCAGAACGTTATAATGTGCAAACTCCCACATAGAAAACTATGATTATCGACTTGCCCTGTATTTCATGCGTAGGTTACACGGTGGTGACAATCGTACACGATTGTCAGCTGCTGACAATCGTATACGACTGTCAACGGTTCCGACAATCGTATACGATTGTCAGAACCGTGTAACTTACAAAATCTCCCAATGAAAATTATGATATTTAACTTACCTGCTGCATCTCCCATGAAGCCACAGAATAATGCCTCCTCACGCGGATGTTCGACTGCTACCGTCTTCTTCACCAATAGACATGGTGCCAGTGTAAATGTTTAAGACATAAAAAGCATTCACAATATTGGTATGGGGGACAGAGCCTGACAATCGTATACGATTGTCAGAACCGTAGGCGTCGTGCGGAGGACGCACTCCGAGTGCTGACTGTATATAGAC
>LGRX02003754.1:0-40343 GCA_001247695.2 Cymbomonas tetramitiformis
CCAGAGCGCCCCGCGCCAGAGCGCCCCGCGCCAGAGCGCCCCGCGCCAGAGCGCCCCGCGCCAGAGCGCCCCGCGCCAGAGCGCCCCGCGGGCACTCCCGAATGTACTGGATTGCTGCCTTCGTCATTCCTGGCCAGTAATATCGGCTACGCAATAGATGAAGCATGCGATTCTTGCCTACATGACCAGAAGCAGTTGCTGATGAGTGACACTCATGAAGTAGAATGTGGCGAAGCTGTGTGATCTCACCGTCATCTGTAGGAACTTTGGCAGTAGGTGGAATGTAAAGTTGTCCGCCAAAGATGGTCTTGCGATATAGCAATCCTTGAATGAGTTCGAAGCTGCTGACAGTCTGTGATGATGTCGCTGATGCCAGCTTGGATAATATAGATTGTGCAAATGGGTCACGATCATGCTGTGATGTGATAATGTCGTGAAGCTGATGGCCCGATGATGCAGATATAAGAGCAATAAATGTAGGGTCTGTAGATGTTATATCAGCTGATGAAGATGCCAATGAGGCAATGTGATGTTGCAGACTATCGGAGAGTTCGAAAAGGGCAGAAATACGTGTAAGGGCATCTGCAACCTTATTCTTCTCGCCTGCAATGTGCTCAATCCGAAAGTTGTACTCGGAGAGCTCATCCAACCACCTCGCCTGTTTGGGGCTTAGTGTGAATTAGGACTGGAAATAAACCAGTGGCTGATGATCTGAGCGAAGGATAGTCTCTGGAGCTCCCAGCAAGATGTGGCGAAAGAACCGGAAGCCCTCTACGATGGCAAATAGCTCAATCTCAGGAATAGGCCAGCGTCGCTGTGTGTCAGAAAGTGTTACGCTGTGGTAGCCACATGGCCTCATAACTTTGCCTTGATCCTGTAGGATTACTTGGGAGGCCAACGTGTGTGCCTGATCCATCGGGCGACCTCCATAATGGATGGCAGTTTCTGATCTGGAAGCTGTAGTACTGGAGCATTGCAGATGGCACTTTTGAGATTGTCGAATGTCTGCTGCTGCTCAGATTCCCAGACAAATTCTGCATTATCTTTCAGAAGGCGATTGAGTGGCTCGGTAATCTTGGAGAATTTTGGAATGAATCTCCTAAACTGGCCGACCATGCCCAAGAATGACCGAAGGCTAGACTTGCCATCTTTAGCCATGCGGCGTAGAGGCTCTTTGCCAACGGTTGGGCCATAGGATACTGGAGGCTGAATAGCCATGACTGCACGGATTCTGTCTTCGATGATGGATAGGCCTGCCTCTGAGATGTGGTGTCCGATAAACTAAGTCAATACTACTGACGAACAGCTCAACCTTCGAAGGCCTGATGAAGAACTGATGCTCTCTGCAGCGCTGTAGGAACTGGCGAACGTGCTTCACGTGTGTGTCAAAATCTGGACTGTACACTATGGTATCATCCATAAAGATGACTAAGAACTGATCAACTAGCATGAACAGAACATCATGCGAGCATCAAAGGCTATATGGACCAGCCGATGCGGGAAGTTCACCTAGTGCTCTCGGGTTCACAACCCGATGGTGGTAACGCATGCGATGCGTGAGAGCACTAGAGTATATGCGGAGCATTGGGCTCAAGCAAGCACTTCTGGTCTACAGACTGCTGCACTCATATCCCACCAAACTATTGCGTTTCGCTGTTACCGTTCAATAACAGCAGCGTCACATATCAAGTTCGTATAGAACCGTGACAGGTGGATGACAGCTATGGTTTATGCTATGGTTACGACTATGATTTGGCGACATAGTAACTTCTAATAGAGGGGGGCAAGACCGTACCCCCCCCCTAGCTATGCTATGGAAAATTTTCCTGGCACCCATGGTATTTTGGGGCTATGTTATGAGAATCTGTGGACCCCCATGGTAGGTCCGGCCATATGCAAAGGGATTCTGACCCCCCCGTCATGGATATGTTATCCAATTGTTGATGCCCTATAGGTACCCCGATTCGTTTATGTTATCTTATTGGTCCCAGATCTGGAGGGTTTCCTATGTCATATTCGATATATATGTCATCGTCGATATTCTCATATTGATAATATTCATATTGCTACTGTGCTGCACGTGCACGTGTCACGCGGACGCTAGTTTTCCCCAACCGCATATTTTATATTTTTCTACACGACAGTTTATAGACGACAGTTTCACTCCACACTCGTATGTTTTTTCCCCAACCGAATATTTTATATTCAGCAGTGAGATAAATATGTATAAAAAAAGATAAAAAATCGTCGGTGTCTCTCATCGCGCATGTCACCATTGGATTTTGTTTTCGCGGTCCAAGGGTCGTTAGACTCCAGCGCGGGGCGGGGCGGGGACTGAAGGGGAAATCCTGGGGCGAAATTCGCCTAAAAATACCATACTTAAGACCCCTTGGCCACGGTTATGTTACGGCCCCATGAGCGTGGCTAGCCTGCTACCCATGGGGGGTCTTATGCTATGGTGTTTGCTGTCCGGACCCCACCCCCCTTGAGGCCAAACCGCCCCCGGATCCTCTATGTTAACCTTGCTTTCTGACCAGGGGTCCCCCTTGGTTTACCCCCCCGGTCTTGCGTCCCTATCTTCTAATAGGAGTAACTTCTCAGGTTCGTGCACGGGAAAACAATGACAGCCACACGATAATGACATAGTGGTGACACACTGTTCGCGCATGCACGCGCTCGCAGACGACGGTGGCATCGAACGTTTCGACAATCGCGCGACACCGGTGGATAAGTAGTTTGTATTGTCAGCTTAGCTCTATAAATGAATTTATGAAATAATAACACACGAGATTCGTTTTCGAATACTGAGTGACCAAATGCCTAGCGAGATCTCTATACTTGGGATCGACCGGCCTTGCATTAGAATTTGTACGGTTCGGCAGTACTGTATGATGACATACAGTACTGGAAATCGAGCATTGGACATTGCCGCTGGAGAGTTAGCACGATCTAACGAGTATAACGATTGGGCATGCACATGGTTCCCGCACAATGTCGATAATCATCTGATTGTGCTGACTCTGCGAAGTCGGTTTTCAATATTGTCCGGCACTACTTGTAAGTGCCGGAAATAAAATTCGATAGTTCATTTGCCATCGAATTCAAATATATTATGAGACGGGGAAAATGATGTAGAACGCGTAATTCATTGGGACATAATCATGCAGTAGCACGAAAATAGATGCGCCAGTAAACTCTCAGCACCTGGCTATTGTTTACAATACTATTGTTAAATGGTAATGTAATCCAAACATTGTTTTCATTTTGCGCAAATTGGTACGCAAATAGTGTGACACATAATATGTTTTAAGGTGTGACGTGCACGGGTTCGTGTGATGACAATAATTGGGCTGTGGTCTATACTCACGCGCGTGTTGCACGTTGTCTCCGTAATCTTCTATATTGTAGTGATACGTATATAGTGATGCCATGTCTACGCAGCAGCCATGAACAAAAAACATTCTTAGCCTGCTAAAGTGTAATATTTATTTACTCCTGGTTGTGATGGATGCGCGCAATTGTGATATATAGACTCTTCTAGGTGGACGTAGTTCGCTCTCGCTGGTGGAAGCACAGCATCGACGCAGTATTCCGCTAGGCATCCCGCTCGCGTCCTGACAGAGTACTAGATATACCTGAGCGACTCGCACGCGACCATTCGTTGGCAGAACAATCCCGAATTGATTTATTGTGGTGTTTGTCGACCTGCATCATGGATGCCAATAGTTTCTACATCGAAGCAGAACTGCGAACGCGAGGCATCTCTGAGGAGGATGCAACATGTGGCGACTTATCACATGCGAATCACATATCACACCTATCGCGGAGTGAAGCTCGCAGTATTGTACCTGAAGTTGCTGTCATGCATCAGGAATCGCCATCAGCAGAGCTGTACGACAGCGGTAATGTAACAACAAGTCCATGGTATTCGGCGTGTGAAGTAGGTATCAGTGAAGGAGGTAACGAAGCCAATGTCGTACATGTCCCTGCAATTGTTGCCGGCACACAAATACAAGCACGTGCGTTCAACAAATCACGCTATCAGATCGCACGCATATCAAAGTGTTGCGCGCGCGTGCGTATTTGACAGCACACATAGCACTCATCAGATATCACACATCGCGGATGTCCAGCTCGTTGTTGTTGAGAATCACATCATCTTCAAGATAAAACTCGGCATCGCTCGCATGAACACACACACACACATATATGTGTGTGTGTGTGTGTGTGCGTGTGTGCTCGTAGTTATTCCATTACAGTATCCTCTTCGACGAATGCAATCTTTATGGCAGCTCTCGAATTTGTGAAACGTAAGGCATACATGAGCATGACGGGCTAGAAAATCCGGCATTTCGATGATTGCATAATGCATTATACGAATAGCATATCCAAGATGGAATCCAGCACCCTTTTATCGATCAGTTGCAATACAACTTTGACAATAGCATTATGACCAATAGCGGCATTTCAGGTGTGTTATTACCGATGTGTGCGTTGTATTTTGGAAGGAGTCAACGGTCGTCTCTCTTAAGCGTGTCACCCAGAAAAGACTGGATGAAAAATCGTGAGGATAGTATGCTACTAAAAATACGTACTTAGTACTAAGGATTGTATCTCTGATATTAATGGTTATTTGCAAATTCTTATCATGTCGTGAATAACTATGTTTGCAGAGCAAATTGAGTCGTGTTTCAAAATCCTGGACGGTGGCGTCGAAGTACAGTCAACACCACAACAGGCTGATATTGAGACAGCCAATGGGATGACTGATAATAAATACCAACAGTTGCAATCTATGAATGATCAAGGACAGAAAGCAATATGGAAGATGGAGCCCAACTGTGATCTTCAGCCCTCCACAATGGATGTCGCAGTGACGCCCTCAACACCAACGACACCGTCATGTGTAGAATGCACATCTGATGCGTGCATGACTAACAACATGACCGTTGAGTGTATTGGGAACAATGAATCAGCTGTGCCTGCCACTGACGAAGAGCAAGGTATCTGTACCAGAGATACAGTTGTAGATGGAGAACTTCGAGCTGGTGAGGATGGAATGAATATACGGGAAGATTGCTGTGATGTATTTACGCATTTAGACACTGCATATGCCAGGTGTCCTGATGTGGAGATGATGACTTCGCTGATCGAAATGGGATACTCCAGAGAGGACATAATGATTGCGCTCAGGCAGACAAGTGACACAGGGACACTGCATGCTGCACTGGAGTGGTTGATATCCAGTCAAGATCAGGGGTGGCAGAGTGCATTTAAAAGAAAATCCAAGATCGAGCGTGTGTTTGACAATGCCGCCCTACGAAGCCCGAATCAGCAAGGATCCGGTGGGTTGGCTACTTTACATGATGGCAACCGTACATGGCGGGATAACAGTATTTCACTAGCAGACTGTATCGTTTGCAAACTTTCACAGCTTGACGCACTGGGAGTTTTCGAGGTCCGTCGACGCAAACACAAAATATCAAACCCGCTTGTGATTCAGTATATGACTGGGTCAAAATGAATTCATGTGCGCATATACATGTTAGACCTGCTGCATTTTGGCACGTTAACAGCACACATATGTATGCTGTGGATAAGTGTGTACTAGATTGAGCATGAATAAGAGGTAGATCTTGTTCCCCCTCGTTTTAAAATAAAATGAGATGCAAGAAGCATTTTGCTGGTTTCTCCCCAGCATATTTAACACTGATTGGTCGCTCAGTGTCCGCATTTAATAGAATTGCATTATATCAGCCGGTGTTATGTGTGGAAGGGGTGCGGTGTGTGTGTGTGTGCGGGCGCGTCCGTGTGCGTGTGTATGTTTGTATGTGTTTATGTGTGTATGTGGATGCGTGTGCGGTCGGTTGCGGTTGCGCCAATTTCTTTGATGAAGACGTTGAAGACTGCCAAGAAACCTCTATCACCCAGTGGCAGCATGTACCGACACCAGATTTGGATTCCAAAGCTTTAGAACATTTTACATGCAGAACAAACATACATGAATCAACATTATCCGGATTTATATGCAGACCTCCCAGGCCCTAGTGATGCGTTATCCAGCCTCGCCTATAGGTACAACTTCTCTGGCTGGTAGTTGATATCACACCATTGCGCATGTGTGTGGCGCGTGATTGTGTATCAGTGTACATGCATGCATATATGTGTGTGTGTGTGTGTGTGTGCTTATCATTATTCACTATGGCTTACCATCATGCATGCATGCGTGTGTGTGGGCTTATCCTTGTACCAACTCCGTTGGCACCCCGTAGCCACGCACAGAAGACCGGCTGCACTTTGTACCCACGCCGGGGATCAAAGGATTCAGCACACTGTGTGTAGTGTGTGCGTGCGGTGTGTGTACGGGGAGCATCTTGGTTCCGGCTTTGATTTCTGCTTCATTTCATCATCAATGCCGTCAACACAATTTGCTGCGCATGATTAGTGACTTAAACACTCAGGCGTGAATACAATATAATTTATATGCACAATGGCGTGTATCCAGCTGCGATTCACACAAAATACGGAACAATAATGTGTGGTATGTAATCCATGTTGACTTTCTTACGGTATGTGCATGTGTGCTTTGTGCTGTGTGTGTGCTTTGTGTGTATGTGTGTGTGTATGTGTGCTGTGTGTATGTCTGTGTGTGCTTTGTGTGTGTGTGTGTGGGTATGGGTGTGTGGGTGGTATGTTGGCATGTACGGTCTCCCCCTGTTTATGCACGAGACTATCTTATCTTCTGGGATGATTGTGAGTCTTGGTTCATGGCACATTTCATGTTGTTATACGTGTGACAGCTTCACAATAGCATGCAAATAATATATATATCACATACATGATAGTGAGCATGGCAAGTACACACAAATATACGACTGTGCCAAAATCAGGTCTAGGCATGCTCTCTGTGTTTAACTGTTTATACATATTTGGAATGCACAGCGACATACTGAACACAATTGAATGAAAATTTGATGCAAATCTGACTAATTACACTTCATGCACACTGACTATTATGCAGGCATACATTTATGGATTGTAATTATCATGTATGATTGTACTGATGTCCTTACTAATGTTCTTGCTCGGACTGCCGCAGCAGCGTCTATGCTGTAATATTGGCATATAACCATACTACATACACTCCAGCATACTGAGACTACCGTTCAGCCACGATATGCGTGGTGCTTGCAACAGAATTCCTATTCTTGATTAGTAGCGGCATCATCTATTATTGCGCACATATCAAGGTATGGTTTACCGGAGGTCAACATTAGCATAACAGTTTTCAGATCTAGATCTCGAGATGTACGTGTTTTCTAGTTGGTGCTTAAGTATGCTTAAGTATGGGAGATCGCGCAACGGTATCGACCATAACTTCTTCATACCTTAACCACTTGACTCCCCGAAGTGCATAATATGTTTAGATAGGTTCAGCCAAGCTATTTATCAAATAAAAGATTTTGGGATTTTTTATGCTAATGTTGACCTCCGGTAAACCACACCTTGATATATGCACACATGATATTGCACACATTCGAGACAGCTGCCTACATGCATGTGTTCATAACGCAGCATGCATTACCGCGTGTGTACCCACAATCACGTGGTGCATGCTAATATAATATGTGTGTGCAGCGACCTTCGCTCATACCTACAGTAGGTGTGTTTCACGCTGTGAATCACTTCGTCTGTAGCCTTGTTTGCCCCGTCGCGCCGGGACACACGTCGTGATTATCATGGTCTGATTTAACCATCGGATGCCTCTGTTGCTTGGCACAAATCTCACAATGCGTGGTGGTAAGCCAGAGTGAATACTGTAATACTACATACACTCAAAAATACAGTCACATCGCATACAAATGTATGAACATGCTACCAATAATAGTGTAATTGTCGTACAATAATGACACATTGCTCGCCCCGACTGAACCTCTACCAAACTCATGTGGTATTTACACACGTGTATTTGTTAACCTGCAGGAACATGGTACTCCAGACCTCCGAGCCATGACAGTCATGGCCGAGCAACCTGTTGAATTGGTTATGCGGTGTCTTAAGCGACTCGAGCGCGGGCAGTATCCAGTACCCTTGCTGAATTTGTCATCGTGGATCACATCATCTTTCGGTTCGAAAATGGCAACCGAGTATGTGGCTGTGAGTGAAGCATCAACATGCACCCAATCGTTCAGCTCATCAGCAGTTGCTCATCAGCAGTTGGCACTTGGTATTGCCAAGGAACACACCAGACATCTGTTTGACAACCACACAATACGTGAAAACCACTCAAATATCACAGATAACAATATCGACATTACCAAGCTATTTGTTTCGTGTCTCCATCCCCAAGCAGACAAAAGTCACGTGTATGAAAACTTCTCCCGGTTTGGCCAAGTAAAATCGGCATATGTGGTCCCATACAGGTATGCGATGAAGAACAAATGTGCATGCATGGTCTATACAGTCTTGTTGAGCATCAATACTTATCTTCATAGACTCTGCCGGCGACTATGTATGCATTCTACGTTATGCTCGCTATTTCATTCTACATTTTGTGTATCTTCACTGCAGGGGAGAAGTCCTGTCGCGATTGACCGGCCCCTGGCCGAGAGAGTCTCCCAAAAAGAGGGTTTGGCCGAAGATTGGCCGAAAGAATTTTGACCCTTAAGTATGCAAAAATATGTCAAAACAAGAAAAAACAAATGTTTTCTCGAAAATTAGCCGAAAGGCCTCCGGAGAGGACTTCTGCCCTGCTTCACTAGTGTGAATTGCCAATGCTATATATACACTATACACTATATATATATTGTATACACCCTGCCGCGCCGCGCAGGGGAACACAACGCGCAAAACAGGGCACTCACTAAGATGGGCCCTGGAAATTTTCAGGACGGTATCAACACTTTCAGGTCGTACGCGAAGTACACCACGTCGTCCTTACAAACAGATGATAATAAATACAATATGAAATACAAATCCCCGTCGCGCCGGGACACACGCCGTGATTATCACGGTCGGATTTAACAGTTGGATGCATATGTTGCTTGGCGCAAATCGCACAATGCGTGGTGGTAAGCTAAGCCAGAGTGAATGATATAACAATATAAAATACAAATCTGCTCAGAACTTGGGACTCTGAGAGAACGCTTACGGAACGAATTCTGTGAGAATAAGAATGAGCTAAACACACCCCCAAAGCTTTTTGGATAACAGAAAGTTATGTGCAAATCTTTAAAGATCCTGAATGGATAAGACACGACATTAATTCAATACGTGTCATCAGTTGAACATTCATGTACTCTAAAGATGAAAAATGAAAAGAATTTTGTAAAGGAATGAGAATTAATTATGACACTGAACATTCAATGTCATTAGAGCAATACGCAATGCCAACCAAATAAATCTAAGACTGAAAAGCACATAAACAATTGTAATTATTAATTAAAAACCCCAAAAATCCCCACCCGCCCAAAAATAGATAAATAATGTTGTGGGTAGGTGAAGTATAAGTAAGGAGTGTGTAAGCATGTGGTAAGGACACAAGTGTAACAAAAGGTGTTCAGAGGCCAATGGCGTTCCGCCCTGACGGTTCAGATAAGTTACCAAAATTCAACAATAAACAAATAAATAAAGTAAGGCGAGACCAATATCAACATAAATGGAAAACACTATCTTCGATTGAATAATCAAATTCATGCCTTCAAGATTCTAATATTTTTAGCACGCGTTTGCGTACGCGAGAAGCTTCACGTTCGCGTTGTTCTTGTATAGCAAGAGAAGCATCAAATATATTTGCAGAATTGTTTGCCGAAGAGAGCCAACACATACTGCATAATGCATAATGCAAATATGTATGTTCACGGTCAATACACCAATGCTATATATATTCTGGATATTCAAATGCAGCCGTAACTCTGCCCCGTTTGCATCGGGAGAAGCGTAGCGTATGATGAGGTCCATGTCTACCATCGGATGCTTATATGTTGGTACACACGGTAAGTGTGTTGTGGTAAACCAGGCGGGTTGATGCTTAGTTTGGCATCAATTAATTTTGACTTGGGGTTTGAGACATGTTACTTAATGCCGCATACTCTGAACGCTTGTCGTGACTTATTTCATCCTCAGGTGTTTTGGATTTGTCGAGTTCTACTCCCCCCAAATTGTTGATGCAGTGTTGGCGAGCTGTAATAGTATGGGCCAGCAGGAATTCCGAGCAAAACATTTTTGTCACAGAGTACGAGCCTATACCTGCATTCATTGTATACGCAATTTTATTAACACTCAATGATTCTCGTTGGGTGTTTCATTTGTCAGCATACAGTGTTGGATGCTTTTATCTATAATACAAATATGTGTGTGTGGACTTCCTATACCGCGCTATTATCAGGGCAATGGCATGTAAAATATGAGCACCCCAAAAATGGGCCTTGGGAGACGATAATCAGGACAGTATGGGCCACCGCAGGGACGGAGCTATATCAAGTCAACTATGTATATATGTAAACGATGAGTAGCCTGAAATACCTTGCAATAAGATATGCGTGGCCTACCTCCAACAACGTCTTGATATCAAAGGCGTGAGTGTTGAGGGCTCGCTTATAATACAAATATTATATATACTCCCTGTCGCCGTTTCGCGCTGCGCACGGGAACAAAGCGTGCAAAACAGGGGCACCTGCTAAGTAGGCCTTGTAAGACTTCAGGACAGTATCGGCCACCATGTTGGGCAATAAATCAATATCAACAAGCAACTCGATATATAGTGCAAGACATTGTCCCGATGAGTTCCACAAAAGTGACATGTGGGCACACCTGTATGCAATATCTAATCGTGTGATACATAATATAGGCTTATAATACTTTATATACACCCTATCTGTCGCTGCACGGGACCACAACGCGTAAATCAGGGGCGCACACAGTAACGGGCCCTGGAAGACTTCAGGACGGTACCAACCACCGCGCGGGGCGGGGGAGGGGGTATATTCAATCGCACCAACTCAATATATATAGAGCAAGAGAGTGACCCGATCAGCTCCACAAATGTGACAAGTTGCACACCTTGAAGCGCCTTGGAGTTACACTTTCATTTTTATAGGCTTATAATCCAAATATAGATATACGATACATATATGGTCCTCATTGCGTAACTGTGATGACACATATATGCCTAGTCTGCACACACAATGAATGGCCATCACGATGATTCCAACACATTTGATTCACGTCAGCATGTCCTCACATAACTTTGATTTCGATAGTTCTGTCAAACATTTCTCTATGGTACAAATCCAACTAGCCAGTACAGATCTCCTCTGTATGTGCGCTCGTGCCACCTCAGCCACTGACAGATCTCTGCTCATTCTCTAAGGACCTGTGAGCCAGTTTGGTGAGACTACGTCACCAAAGTGGTTCGTGGAAGTGATGATTAACTTTGGTAAATCACCAAACCGGTTTGGTGACTCACCAAAGTGTGCACATCTTCACCAAAGTGTACCCGGTCGGTCCGGAGAAGCGTCGTGTATTAAGTCGCGGTCCGTGTCTACTATCGGATGCCTCTGTGTTTGGTACACGCGGTAAGTGCGGTGTGGTGAGCTAGGGTTGTTTTTTAATACTTTGGTGAACAATGCCACACTTTGGTGATACCTTCGACTCACTTAAGTGGTGAATCACAAAAATATGCTTTCACTTTCGGGAACGACTATCGTGAGGTAGTCTCACCAAAGTGGTTCACAGGTCTGGATGGAGCTTCCACTACTACTTCTATCAGAAGCATCGAAGTTCATCGGTTCTATCAGAGGCAATCAAAGTTCATCAAAGTTCTGTCAGAAGCAATCGAACACCGCCAGCTCCAGAGCTACTCCTGAGATAATATGCCCAGAATAAGCACTCGGGACCTGTGAACCACTTTGGCGAGGCCCGCTCCCGAAAGTGGTGTGCAAAAGTGAAAGCACACTTCCGTGAATCACCAAACCGGTTTTGCGATTCATCGAAGGATACAAATCTCCACCAAAGTGATCCCGGTCGACAATGCGAATACTTGAATTTTGGACAATAGCGTGGCCCTCACCGAGATCTTTCCAACGATATACGACTCGAGTATTCGCATCGACCGGGATCACTTTGGTGGAGATGTGCACCCTTTGGAGAATCGCGAAACCGGTTTGGCGATTCACGGGTGTGTGCTTTCACTTTCGTGCACTACTTTGGTGAGTGGGCCTCACCAAAGTGGTTCGCAGGTCCCGAGCATCCAGAAACAACATTGTGAATGCGCTTATTTCATTTCGTTGAAATGTGTCACCACTTATTAATGTAACTGCTTTCAATGACAGATCGATTTCGGTATAGTTTGCAATCAAGATAATTTTCATATATGACTTGTACTATCATATGGCATTGTGTTGTTGCAATATCAAATAGAAAATTCACAGATCAGAATAAATATGGAATATGTCTTCTTTTATACGATTTTGCGCGCGACTCTCTCTCTCTCTCTCTCTCTCTCTGTGTGTGTGTTGTTACGATGCTGCTATGTATATATGCCTCACGCCAATCGCGCCAAATGTCAGAGAAGTACGATTTTCTACGTTTTATTTGTTGGACATGATTGAAGTATATACCTTACAATTTGTAGGCTCAATGGGGCGCGACTGGCGTGACATTTTTCACAACGCCGATCACGCCGGGCGGGATTGGCGTGAACGGGGCGCGATTAATCGCGCCGCGGGATTGGCGTGTAACATATACGCTGACCGTAATAAGCATGGGCACACACACACATCACTGGATATACTTATCAAATTTTAAGCAAGGCCAACCTGCAAAAATTGCATCGCCCAAGTTTTGGTCAGCCCGCCCAACGTCCAAAATTGCCCGATGCAGGCGTAAAAATTCAATTTAAAGTATGACAATATGATAAAACCGGACAAATTTTGAACGGAATTTTATATTTTCCAACTTACGCGTCACGGTCAATTAGGGGAAGCTCTTGGCCATACCTCGGCTACAACCCTCATCGTACGACCACCTGCCGAGTAATCCCTGGTTGATATGAATGTTCTCTGACGCGCATCACACATCAAAACACTCTGATACTCAGCATGTATGATAATTCAAACACATTATTGCTGCTGCATACTATACAAACATAATTGATTTGACTGTTATCGTGTAGCCCCTGCACTTCAAAGTCTACAACAACCCTGAGTTATATTTAGCTGATGGACTGAACTTCACTCTTGGCATGCCAATGATGCTATATTGTTGTAAAAACCTCACTTGAGCTAATACAGCACCCGTTTCATATCCATGATGGATGATATTGTATGAGATATACTGGTATGTATTGGTGAAATTTGCAGGTTGAAATTCGTAGAGCAGTGCGTAATCCTTCGTATGAGAACAGCACGGCGGCACAAAGATATTCAACCAGCAAGTTTCAGCATCAATATTACTCAATATCCGGTTCGATACTAAGTACCAAATAGCACATACCCTTGCATGAATGCAGGGTATGCACTGGCTGTTGCATGTTGTATGTATGTTATGTGTATAATTTTACATATAATTCCGTGCCATTTCTGTCACCATCCCTTTTCCGTGAATACTACATACTGTACCAGCATTCCCCATCCACCGCCCCATGGCCCCAAACAATGCTTCCAGCATGTCAAGACACGTACGCGATGCGCAAATTTAAGCATGCAAGACAAGAAGTGATGTCCGGGCGCCTTCGCGGACACTTTCATGGGCTAGATGAAAACACAACGCTTTTATCATGAAACTGTGACCCAGAAAATCTATTGATAGTTGTCACACATTAAGTGGAACCATACTTAATTGTATATGTAATGTGATCATACGTTACAGCGCACCTTCGTTCCGTGCAAGACAGTAGGGTATTGTTTCAATGGAAAGGTGTGTTCAAAGCTGGATATAAACGTGTCACGATATCAATGAATGGCACATAGTGTGTGCCGTTATGTATTATCATAATAAGGTCACTTAATCATCCATGTTTCATGGTGTGAAACTGAAAAGTGTCAACGAACTTTCTGGGTCGCATGTTAATATTGCTTGAGCGAGCACATGCATTACCGCACATTATGTTTCCATCTAGCCCGTGAAAAAGTTCCCAAAGGCGCCAGAATAGATAAATGCAGAGCCACGCTTCTAGTTTCGAAACGTTGTTATTTTAGATATTGGATGCCTCTGTTGCTCGGTGCATGCCAGTCGCTTTGTAGTAAGCCAGAGTGTAATTAAGTTGCTATTTTAGATATTTCCAAACAGAAATAAAGAACCAAGCTTTCATGGTGCTTCCTCCCGCTTCAGCAGTTTACGCTATGAAACGTTGTTATTGTTTGGCACATGCGGTGAGTGCGTTGTGGTAAGCCAGGGTTGAGTTTTTTAATGAAAAGTTGTTACTATGCAGGCACATGCATTGAAGTGTCCACTATCCGGAAAATGCTCAAAATAGCCATTGTCGCAGCCTGTGAGAAGCACGAGATGCCGTTTAATTTGAGCGTCGTAGCAGTGCGAATGAAGGAGCTCTTCACGTGCTGGGATTTGGCAAAGACACAATTTGAATCATTCATGGCCATGTGTGAATTCTTTGCTGAAGAAGGGCTCTTCAGGATGCAAGTCGATGGGTGCACTGTGCTCTTATGCGAGACTTCATTTTCTTTGACGACATCGGAATCTATTTATGCACTGCGCACTATCAGGGAGCGAGGCAAATTGTGTGCTGAGAAGGCTCCATACACCATTGACGATTTCCCCTCACTTCATGAGGTATGCGCGATCACACCAAAAGGCACTCGGCTCCCATCGTCTGCTGCACTCCCCTGCTCTCCTCTGCAGCTGATGGGCAGCAACTGACGGTGTGCTTGCTTATCATTTCACTTACGTGTTGGGATTCAAGTAGTGCTACTCTCTTGCAATTCAGATCAAAACCCTGGGCCACATACATAAATGTTTCTTACTACAAAGTAGTGCTCAACCCTTTGTTGCAATTTTGCTACACACACACACACACACCAACCCACATGCATTTACTTGACATACATCAAAATTAAACCAGAAAGCATCGCAGAGTTCTGCGGTATTGTCAGATAATACATGCATACTTCAAATTGCAATTCTAGTATGCTGAATCCAAATATTTGTGTAACTCGTGTTTTTTGCATCTGTTCCATTCAAACTTATTTTGTCCATGCCGGAGCACTCAGCCGTGTATTGTTTAGTAATTACAGTACACCCTGGCTTGCTGTAATAAAGCCTTGCACTCGGCAGTGTATAATCTGTCTTGAATGGACAAAGCGATGTCACAAGTGTTCTGATGTCTATTCTACTAATTTTAGGGCGGGTTAACAATACCTAAGAGCGATATTCGAGCACCCTGATATCCTTAATAATTCGAGATATCGCATACAACCCATGCTTGGCAATGTTTATTGTAGTTACTTTTGTGTGTGGAAACTGTAATTTCTGCTACTTGGATGGGTACACCGGGCTGAAATGGCGTTCAAAGTTAGGGCGGGTTGGCCCAAAAATTACGGCGGGTTAACCCCTAACTTCGTTTATTGTTGCTCCGCGTAGGCTACGTGGTGGTCCCAAGGCACTAAGTGACAATATTTCAAGGAAGTTTTATGTGTTGTGACCTTAAGTTTCGATCTAGAGCACTTCCCTATCGGTATAGACCAATCCTCAGCCCAAAGTGTCTGGAGCTCTGCCAAAGAAATTTGGGTAATTTTGAGGGTTGATAAACGCCTGTTGTTCCTACTTTTTGCCCGAACTCGATTACCAATCCTCAGACCAAAGTGTCAAGAGTTCTCGCAACGTTTTTTGGGTAATTTTGAGGGTTGATAAACGCCTGTTGTTCGTACTTCTTGCCCGAAGTCGATTACGCGCGCGATATCGTAGAAATGCCTAGGTATTGGTAACCCGCCGTAACAACGTGTTACGGCGGGTTAACCCGCCTTTCGCAGAATAGACACTGAACATAAGAAAACAAACATGTGTTACAGTATATACTAAACAAGGCAGGTGTATGATAGGCAGTGTAGTCGCAGAACCACGCGTCACATGTCTCCATACTGTCCCCAAATTGCCCCAGAACTCAATAGCGAACTTCCCATAAGCACACCTGCGAGTACGAATCATTCATAGTAAGAGCTGACAGAGCCGCTAATGCTCACTGACACCTCTGGTCAACCGGGCAAATGCCTTATATGGGAAATCACATGCACAAGAGTATAAATAAAAAGGAGACTGAGGTTCATCTCCACCGCTTGCCTCTTTATTGTCACCCGCGCTGCGGTATAGTCCCGGAGTCCCTACCGACTACCACCCCTGGACACAGTTTTATCTGCATGCCGTACCCAGCGGTGATTTGTCCGTGGAGTGCTGAAGTGAACTGGTTTCCTCAGTCACGGTCTTCTCGATGTTTGATATTTAAAAATGTTCATTATTACAACAGTATAGGGTTCCTGGGTTGGGTGAGGGGAGAAGTGCAAAAGAACACAGCAAAGTCTGTGTCTGTTTGGATGCTCCCAGTTGCACACGTGCGTGTCAGGAGATTGAGTACTATATCCGGGACAGTTCAAACTAGTCTAAATATACAAGACTCCTTTTATTCACCACATTAACGCGTGCTTTGAAAAACCAGTTCCTAGTCTAGGCATACATGGCCCATACTAATTTTGTTCCACTGCCTCGGAGCATGCTATCCGGGTTTGTATAAAGCGTATAAGGAATATATGTCCCTACCTAATTTTGAAAACAAGCTGTCACCCATCGCCAAACTCTTGCTTGGCAGCATCCAGAATTTTCGCATCCATACCACTATCCCGGATTTGTGACAACATTCTAGTCAAAGCCTGCCATTTTTCACATAATAAAAAATCAACCCAGGCTTACCACAACGCACTTACCGCGTGTACCAAACACAGAGGCATCATGATTATGTGATGATTTTTCACATAATCATTACAATACAGTCAACTCGCAATCTGTGGTATATGAAAGTAGTTCGCGATATCACGGCAAAATTTCTTCACCAGAAGATGTAGGAAATGCCAGGAGACGTCATTCAGTACGAAATGGTTTGTTATGTTTACCCTTAATGCATACAACTCCGATGTAAAGGATTGATATAGGGATGTGCACGGTGAACAATCATGCACACCACCGCATTAATATTATTGGCCCACCCGTGATAATTTGATATGCAGCATCTACAGTCTCTTACTCTGTTTTACTTCGTTCATGATCAAAATTGCTCAAATTCTTGAACTTCACTCTTTCTGCTGAGTAGCGAAGATTGCCACGGTCATCATGCATATATGTGTGTTTTCCCTTACTCAGGAGCCTTCGGGAAGGTGTAAAGGGGCTATATAAATGAAACAGCGACGTTTTATAATATAGTTTGGGACGAAGTGGCGATTACTGATAGCATGCCAAAAAAGTAAATTACAACACGGATCTTTATTTGGCAATTATACGTGAATTATACGTTACCTTAAAGCATTGCCAGCAAAGGTGCCTGAGTGCTCATTAAGTAAGAGATACATGTTAAAATGTTGATTGTGAAACAAGACATACACTCCAAGTATACTCATTCTTCGTGTACATGATTGTTGAGCAGCATGGTCGTGTTTATTGCTTGGGCTGATGATTGGTTTGTGATCAGCGTCCGATTGCTTCCTGTCTATAATTGTCCACTTACTAATGCGCGGGTGCTGTAAAGTGTGGCTCATTGGATGATGATGCGAATCCAGTCTGTCAACATGAAAACAAACGACGACGCTTTGCGACAACGTCCTGCAAAATCTCAACTGCCATGGTCCGATAGTGGTGACAGTTCAGGCGGTACTGGTGATTGCGAGCGTGATGATGCCGATGCGGCACATGAGCAAACGGCCCACCCATCGGCACCGGACAGCATCAAGACATCTGATGTTGTCTACTGTTCAAGGAACGAGAGGTCTATACAGCTCACATCGCACCAGGCACCCAGCATGTCACCACAAAACGACAGCACTGGTTTCGGACTGGACAGCCGTCACTTGGCATATCCCGACTCTTTAGGATGTGCCTTGAAGCGCCATCACGACAGTGAGCGAAGGGCGGCCAGTACGTCGGACACAACAGCACCAACAGACGACAACCCTGCCGCAATTTACACCTCCAGTTATGAGAGCAACCAGGGGCCTGCACAATTTGCAGACAGTTTTGCATTGCCACCGCCTGCAGATGTGCCTATTGAGAAAATCACAACGCGAATATGCCAGGTATGCACCCATGCACGTGTCAGCTCTACACATCGTATTTTAACCGAGACTGTGAATTGACATAAACATCAACCCTGAATACAACTGTAGAACTCTCTATAGTCACAGTGCACTTATATGTACACTCAGCGTACAGCATGTACGTGGTGTGTTAACCATGTTTGTTCATGCAAGTCGAGGTCCGTGTTTACTATCGATTGGATGCCTCCGTTGCTTGGAACATGCGAGTGCTTTGTGGTAATCCGGAGTGTATTCACATAATATTGTAGAAGTCTCCAACCAAATACACTGATTAATATTTACACACATTAATGCACATACAAAAAAATTAAGCAAGTGCTTTGGATGAAAATCATGAATCATGATGTGTCTGTTGCCCCAATGCATTATTTTATGGGATGCCGTACGACTAGGTTGCTGGGATTGCACTATAATGTTCATAACCAGAGCGGCTCCATTCATTTTCGGAGGGACAAGTGTGTGCTATGTTTAAGTTATGATATAGTAAGTCTCAGTTTATACAAGAGAACCACACGTTGAAACTGTATGCTATATAAACATAATAATTAATTGTTTTGGCATAGCTCAGACTAATTTCGTTCCCTGCCTGGAACTCGTCAGTGAGAAATAATGAATCACTGTGTGAGCCCGGTTACCACATATAGTCCTACTAATTAAATCAAACGAAGTCAAACCGTGTCTGTAGGATCAAAATGTCATCTGGATGGATGCGGTAATGCTTTTTACAAATTTTTGGACCCCCCCTTTCCCCGTGGGGCAATAAATGGAACAATCCTCAGCCAGAACAATAGAATGTTCAAAGTTCAGTGAGAAGTTACCTATTGTCATAGCACAACTGAATATCATTGCCCCCTCCCCACGGTGGCGAAGATAGTTATACTGTCCTGACGTTTTTCCAGGGCGCGCCTCGTATTTGTTTATCATAGGTATGCTTATAGCATTGCATTGCTCGGATGAGATGCTGTTATGATATGTAAAAAAAGTTTCATAAGACAGAATATATATATGTTACACGCCAAGCCCACGGCGGGATACATCACGCCCCGCTCACGCCAATCCCGCCCGGCGGGATTGGCGTGATGCAGACCACGCCATCCGGCGGGCGGGATTGGCGTGGGCGACTTGCAGTAAATAAATCCCGCACCCACGCCAATCCCGCCCCGCCGGGTACGCGTCAAGGTATCGCCCGCTTCTACTAACCGGTTTTTCAAAAAAGAAGAGTCACTGCCCATCGATCTTGTAACGCCGCACTGTTTTAGTGGATTCTCATGAAATATCGATTTATCGTGTATGATTATCTAATTGTTCAAATATTTCAAATTCGTGTACGAACGACAAATAATATATATATATATAACAGTAGGAAGTATACAAAATATATAACAGTAGGTATCTACTGGCGCGATGAATTAGATATAACCAATTTCGTCCTTGTCACACTTTCGATGGGGGGCTGGGGTGTATATGTCCAGTGGGTGGGGGAGGGATGAGGGGAGGGAAGCAGAAGGACGATACCTGAGAGGCGGGGGGAGGGGGGATCATCCCCCACCTCCTTCCCAGCCCCCTCCCCGCAACCCCTCCCCCCTTTCACGCCCCCCCCTTTCTTCCCCATTTTTTTTCAAAAATAAATATTGCATAGGTCCTCACAAATTCAAAGATGTTGTACAATGGGGTGTACAATGGGCTGTAGTGCATTAAGATTGACGAAGGCTATGGCGATGGCGGGACGGGATACGAACAGTCCGGCGGTCACCGTGTGTCACAGCTGCACAGTGCCTGCCCGGGGCGGGATAGGCGTGGGTGCGGGATTTTACTGTAAGTTGCCCATGCCAATCCTGCCCGCCCCCCGGGCGGGATTGGCGTGAGCGGGGCGTGATTAATCCCGCCGCGGGCTTGGCGTATAACATATATGCATTACGATAACATACTTTGTATATAACACTTTCATAAGAGCACTGCCTGATGGATTGGTGAAAAATTATGTCAGAAAACCAATGGCATGTGCGGATGCTTTCAGGAGAGCACTCCCAACTCATCACCTTCATATTCATGTTGGTCAACAATGCTGAGCGACACCATAAAAAAGCACGCATCTTCATCATCAATATCTCCAAGCTCGACTTCAATCACAAGCACGGGATCAAACTCCTTGCAAGATGGACAACCTGGGGATCTGTCATTGTTGTCCAATGTCAATCGCGCCAACTCCAGTACGGAGCACGCTGCTGCAAGCACTATATGGGCGCCGTACAATATGTGTCTTGGTGAGCCTGGCAGGAGCAGAAAGGAATATCTCGCAGCAGCAATTGGTAGCTTCCGCGATTCATCAGTTACTCCAGTTGACCAGCATGTGCCACTTCAAGAAATTTGGCCAGTATGGACTGATAATGCCGTCAACATGATGCCGAGCTCCAAGGCTGACAATAATGTACCATTATCACATCCCATCAGTAAGAAACCGACGTGTACATCGCTGGCGGGCACATTTTGTTCCTCTTCGAAACACAGATTTTCAGGAACTTCAGGAACTGCGGGCGCTTCAGCTGATCTTACTAATATGTGCAGCACCACACACCTGCTGTCACAATGTGACGATGTGCCTCAAGCAGCAGAGCCATGGTGTGAACAGGATAAAGAGGTGCGCTGCGCTGGCATAGTAAATATGTCCACATACGTACACCATGAACCCGATGCGCGCACACATACACAGCCACGCACAGAGTCACATCATGGTATTGCTTACCAGGGAGCATACAAATGGTGTCGAAAAGTTCTGAGTGCATATGGCGCTAAATCAATCTCACCATATTGTGAACTTCAGGAATAATCAAAATTCGGGAACCGTAGATGAATTTGATTCGGAAGCTTTCTGAGCATTTGTTTTTGCTTCCGAAAGTATTTGGGTTCCCGCTCGCTCTAAATGCGCTATATATGGATGCAGAATACTATCCAATCTAATTGGGGGAGCGTGCAAGGACGGCATAATTCGGCAGCACAAGGCGTGCGAGACAGAAAGAGAGAGGAGCCGCTACAATACTTACCTTCAAGCTTCGAGTGTGGGTGGGATTTTCCTTTCAGTGCAACCCAAGATGCTGAAGGACACATAATGTATATCCGCCCCAGCATCACTGAGAATGAGACGTATATAAAACCATCAAGCAATAAGCAACAGCAGCAATCAGGGTCGTATAGCAATTGTCTGTTGCCAGCACGCACACAGCCATTTTTTGTACCGCCTGCTGGTCGGTTTACTATGCGTACATAAAAGTCCAGCAAATTCCACTCGTATTATTGCTTGGCCGCCAACTACGTCGTTCACTACCCACAAATTAGGTGCCCGTCGCGTCCTCGTCTGCTGTACACGATTTTTGGGAGTAATCAAACTTGCTAGATCATATATGTAAGAAAATACACAGTCTCCACGCGGGGGAGGGGGGGGTACTACATGCCATTAACCCCAACACCCCAAAGAATGTGTTCATATTTTTTCTTTGCGCGGCATATAATGATTATGATTAATGCTCACGACCAGACTACGGGCAGTACAACCGCCACATTATTAATCAAATTGCATCTCGTTGTGATCATTATATTTTCATTTGTATTCGATGTGGTGGCATTTTTAGAGTGATATAATAATTATATTTTCCATATGAATCAATATGCCACACAGGGACAATATTACAGACATTGCGACGCTGCAAGCCAGAATTGATGTTTTATCCACATAATTACTTATATTCATACTGACAGATTCCATGACATGCATGCGTAGACTGTATCTGTATATTTGTGCCAAGTTTATTACAACAATTCTTTGCACTCTCACATGCGGTATTTAGGTGATGTTATAATGGATTAATAGTAGATAAACATAATTAAGAAACATAAATAACACGTGCAAATGCTGTGTGTCATACCTACACACTTATAAAGCTTTACGCACCACTTTTGGCGCTTGCCACAAGCCTCGTCAGTAGGATTATAAAACGGCGGAAATCTCTCGAGGCCCGCAATTTTCACTTAAATTACCAAACAGAAGCAGTCAATGACTTGCAGGGTTTTGACCTACAATAGAGTGTCTCGGTGGTATGCTAGAAACTACACTTAATCAGAGATCTCCAGACTACGGCATTGCGCACACGCCATCCCTCGAAGAAATATAATATAATTATCAATACAAATGCTACTGTACATACCTGTACAGTCACGGTTGCTGGCTAGAGGTACATAGGTGCTATGCGCCAGTCCTTGTTGATTGTTGGAGCTAGGATTATGGAAGTGGGCGGAAGTGCCCTGCGGCGGTACCACCTTCGCGCACGCGGGGGCGGGAGTGCCCCGCGGCGGTAACACCTTCGCGCGGGGGTAGTTCTAACTAACATTGCGCATCTCAGATGCGAAGGCTATTTTTCATTCGTTGCAAATTTCAGTTAGTCGTTCGATTAAATCAGAACGACTTAGAATACACTCTAGACACTCTAAAAACACCACCACATCGAATACAAATGTATTGATATGCCACCATAGATTAGAGGCATCCAGGATCACCCAGAACGTGACATACACGACGCTTATCCCGGCGCGACGGGGCCTGAATGGCATCTAAGCCGTTTTTATCGAAATCAAGCCGACATATTTCTGGAATCTGTCCGCTTCCCCTCGCGTTTCCGCCTAAGCGCTTAACACTGTGAAACCCTAGTGCAGCAGGGTAGCTTGATGAAGAGATTAACAAGTATTCGCGATATATAATAGATGCAAACAATGTTTACTAGTGGGAATCAGTATCAACGCTATGGAGCATCCACACAGATTCGGTAACTGGAAGCAGATATCGGATTCCCTGCTTCATGTGGCGGAAGCGGGAACTGGCATCCGCAAAACGGCATTTCCTTCGGTATCCTGCCAAAGGGAACGCTGATAAATACTAATAACAATTACCGAAACATATTTTCAATGTTGTATGCGCGCTTTTGTGTCTCATTTGGTCATTTGGTTCACCCGCTTCGAACCCCGCGGCGCATCTGGAAGAGAGCCCCGAGTGCTGAGTGTACCCACCGAGTCAACCTTTCTGAGTGAACCTTAAATGGTAATTCGGGACAAATAAGATAGCATCAAATATCTTTAGAGTGAAATATCTTTAATATCAAATATATTTAGAGTGATATAATAGCATCAAAACCCACAATATATAACAACTGGACTGCCCCGCGATACCACCTGCGCGCGCGCGCCATATTTTCATAAGCCCAAAGCCCCCCCACCTTTGTCGGGCCTAATGGCCCACAGCCCCCCCCACACCTTCGTGAGAGCCAAAGGCCCAAAGCCCCCCTTCCAAACGTTTCCCAACTTTTTTTTGTTGAAATTCAACACCCTATTGGAATCGAAGTCTGATGGTGCAGATAGATTTGAGCTTAGGTTTACGGTCGCGATGTAGCCTTTTCGGGTCATCGTGTCTACTGCAGCGATTCCATCCGAAAACGTTGTATAAGATAAGTAGTATATGGAGACATTGCGATGTAAACGTGTGCACGATGGTAACCGCACAACGATACGAACGTGGTATGGCGCCGGTTAGAAGCGTCAACAATCGCAAGGACCGCGATATGGGGAACATACCGGCGGCATCACCCATGAAACCGTACGCGATGTTTAGGATGGGCGACGCTGAAAGCCTTCATTATCAAGCTCCAGAACATTTTTTGGGTCTCGCCGGAATGCACCGACACATTCATCATGGCGATTGTGAGAAAAGCGTTAGCTTATTGCACAGGAAAGACGTGGGCGCCCATAGCAACCCAATTCCCGCCAATTTTGTTACGGCCGTATGTAATCCATTCGCACGAAAGCTGTCTTTAGGTACTCGTCATCACTATCTGGATTTGGACGACGCCTAAAGAATAGGTCCAGCGACTTTTAATCACAGCAGCCTCACCCAGCACTTTGATGCACACTGAAGCACCGGCCGACCCACTCGCTGAAGCACAAGGCCACCGACTCGAGACGAGCACAAACACATCCACTCTGAAGTACAATCCCATGCACTCCGAAGTACGGGCCTATCCACTCTGAAGTACGAGCGCATCAACTTTGAAGCACGAGAGCCCATCCACCTCGCCCACGCAATAGCCAAGCACACACTCTGAATAAGCACACGCCGACCCACTCTGACTCACAAGCCCATTCACTCTCAAGAGCGAGGCCCACCCACTGCCCTGAAACATAAGCCCGCCCAATCTGAACTGATGCAAGCCCATCCCTCCTCTAGTATTGGCCAAACTATTCTGAAACACGAAACCCACCCACCATGAAATATATGCCTACACACTCTGAAGCACAATATGGCGATTCCTCTCTATGCATAATTACAAGCCACCAAGTCTTCCAAAATTTCCCCTCTAATTCTGGAATGTAGGACAGGCCGCACTCCGAATTCACATTGCACTTGGTTTCTGAAAATTAAGAAATGTTAAAGCCGACGAAAAGGCATCGCTCCCCCATTCCCGATATATTGACTTCTCTAAATCTTCAAATCTGTTATTTTTCAGACTTAGACTCCGTTTCGGACACTCAAGCTGGCCGATGGAAATTAATGGTAGCATGTGCTACATGTATATATATTCCCTCTTTGCATACGGCCATTCTCCCATCGTCCCTTCATCCTTACATGTGTGTGGTGCACAAATATCGCACATGAGAACGTCACTAATTCGTAATGCTCCATGCACAGAGATGTGGACATGCATCACATATGCTGTATGGAAATTTATTCTGCACCTTCACCCGTTCCACTTCTAAAGTAATCACGTCTGCTCTCAGACTAAGCTTTAGATGTCAGGCTTAGCTTCACACACAAGTTATAACATGGGGTCAGAAGGGCCCGATCCCTTGTATACAAATGCAAATACAATACGAGATTCCAGGAGTGCCTGGGAGTTTTTGGCAATCTGTCAATTGACCTAAGCTGGGCAGCACAAGTCAGAGGAAGATCCTGTAGAAAAAAGAA
The DNA here is from genome assembly GCA_001247695.2 of Cymbomonas tetramitiformis. Classification (NCBI taxonomy): domain Eukaryota; kingdom Viridiplantae; phylum Chlorophyta; class Pyramimonadophyceae; order Pyramimonadales; family Pyramimonadaceae; genus Cymbomonas; species Cymbomonas tetramitiformis. Next base: position 25,315 of record LGRX02003754.1, read on the forward strand.
CAGAAACCACACAGATTCCCAAAAACCAAAATTTCCCAACTAGATCATCCACACTTTTCTTACAGTGCACTGGTCTTGGAACGGGAAGCATCCATAAAATTCAACAGCCCTAAGAAGAAGCATGCGGCATTGTCTCGCTTCCCCTTGATTTCAATTCATCTTGCGGGTCAGCGTCTTTTCAAGTTTAAGTTCTTAGATAGCCTACCTGCTACTTACGGCTGATTTACAAACAAAATCGGACAAGAACCTTTAACCATGTGAGTAATCAAATGTAAAAGTCCTGTGCGCCAGCTCACACGCTCACAAGTCTTACTGCAGATCGATGTCCTCAATGAAGTCCATAGTTGGGTTACCGGGAAGTAGATCAAGGGCGGCCCTTGTCGAGTTGAGTGAGCTGACCCGGGGAGATCTCGCTGCAGCACTTTTTGAGGGGCTTACCATACCTATTGTTGCAACATTGAGGGACATAGTTTTTTGGTAACCACTTTGTGCAGAGGGAAGCGTCGCAATAGCTTGACTCGGTAGCAAGTGCGACATGAGCAGATCTAATTTCTGATTCACAGTATCCAGAACCTGTCTTTGCTGCCGCAACTCCGTCTGCTCACCCCCCCTCTTCTCCACCCTCATTACTGTGCGACCGGTTCACCGTCAGTGCAGAGACGTGCCGAGCAGTATGCCATCACGACTCTTATGAGTAAATGCCAGCACCCACCTGCTGTTTCATCGCCACGTTGGTGAAGGTACGTCTCAGGATGCCAACATCATTCTTCAACTCGGCTATCTGACCCAGTGAGTCGTTAAGCAGTTCTGAATTATTCTTCTTGGCGGGTTTCCCAGGTCTCTTTCTGTCGGTGACACGAACCTGTTCAAACACGCAGCCCGTAAACAACAATACTCACAATCCACCGGCCTTTTCATGCGTCCAATGCCTCTGCGAATGATCTGGCGATTTGGGAACAGGTGCGACCGGAGGCCGTGGCTTTCATTCACGAAATAGGAGAGACCGGCAGCGCACGCAGGAGGAACCAGAGTTCGGCGAGATACCGACCATGCACTTTCGGACGAATCTTTGAATACGAACGACCGCTATGAGCATCGCCTTTTGCGCAAGGAAATCCTGGTGGGGCATCATCGCCAGCCTATCGTAGTACTGCTTCGCCCGCTTTTGGCGACGCTGATTGGTCGGACCCCTGGCATTACAAACCGGAGCCGCCCGCACAAATGAATTCCGACACACACATGCGCCTTTGGTGAGGGCTTGAGCTGAAGGGAACGCCGCTGTCCGATCGAGGATGCTACCTCACAGGGCCTCCGTCAACCCGGCGGCGCATCTCGCTCAGTTTCGCATCACCGCGCAAGGGATCTACAGGCCACCCCTGCTACCGCAATCATTCGCTCAGTCAAGGGCTTGCCGCTAAGAGGGCAGTGGGTGTGCGTGCCCGGCACACAGCCGTGCCACTTGATGCATCACATCGAAATATGCGCCTCGCCGTACCGTAACATCAGATTGATGACGCTGTTACTTGTCAATCTCGGAGTCTCAGTGATGCATCGCATGGGCTTCACGCCGGACATGCACTGCATCGCCAACGTGTAGGCCATCACCTCGTTCCTGTGCGCGCCTCCATCCCCGAGTCATCCCTCCATGACACACTGTTGGCCTTCACTGAGCGTGAAGTCCGAGGCACGCTACGATTGGGCAGAGCACTCTGAAAGCACACTTCAACCTCAAGTCGTGCTGCTGCTCCCAATATCCTCTGGTGTCTGTGTCTAGGGGTTATTCCCTTCTCCTCCGGGACTCTGCAACTCGAGACAATTCAGAGCCTCAACATAGTCGAGCAGACACGCGCAATCCGCCAATGCTGTGCACAGATGACGGCAGGAGCGGAAATCCTTTCCCGAAGCACTTCACGCAGGAGAGAATTGCCGCAAATCCCACAGCCGACCACCGCCCTTGCCGCTGCTTCGCAGTGGCATTGGAAGATGAACGCCGATGGGGCGGTGCCTCAAGCCTGAGGGCAGGGCAGGGGCGGTGTGCGAGGAAGCGGCGGGCGGAGCGCTCACTTCATGATCTTGCGCGTGGCATTGACGCGGAAAATCTTCTCGAGGTGTGGCATGCCGTCCATGAGCATCGGCATGACGTCTCGATGAAGCATCCACAGATCGGTAAAGTTGACCGTCACCGCGTCGCACAGGTATATGGTGGTGCGGTATAGGTTCTCTTCACCGATCGTCCTGCCGCCAGCCGCTCCTTGTCCCATCAGCATCCGTCCCAGCAGTGCTCCTCCCCCGCACATTCAACATGCAGCAAGCTGGCAATGATCAGGCACTCCAACATGATGCGCGGCGGCCCAGCATCGAGAAATGATCACAGGATGCCATGATGACAGGATGACATGATGCCCGGCGGCTCAGCATCGAGAAATGATGACATGATGACATGATGACGTGACGCGCGGCGGCTCAGCATCGAGAAATGATGACATGATGACGTGATGCACGGCGGCTCAGCATCGAGAAATGATGACATGATGACATGATGACGTGACGCGCGGCTCAGCATCGAGAAATGATGACATGATGACGTGATGCACGGCGGCTCAAGCATCGAGAAATGATGACATGATGACATGATGATGTGATGCGCGGCGGCTCAGCATCGAGAAATGATGACATGATAACATGATGATGTGATGCGCGGCGGCTCAGCATCGAGGATTGATGACATGATGACATGATGCACGGCGGCTCAGCATCGAGGATTGATGACATTATGACATGATGCGCGGCGGCTCAGCATCGAGAAATGATGCACGCAGCACAGCGAATCCCCGAAATAATCTCAACAATCTCCCAAAATAATGACCCGTCTTTGATTTCGTCCTTTTATGACTTCGCTTGGGGCCAAGTCACGGCACCCTAGCACCGAGATGACCCCCGAAGCCCATGCACTCCCACACGCAAGTGGTCACACGTGCGCACAAAACACGTGGCGGAGGAAAGTGGCACTCTCACCCTATGAAGCAGCCACAGCGGAACCCGTTCCCTAAACCCATATTCACACGTTCAGGAATGAGAGCGCGGAGGATGGCCGCGCCGCGAGCGTCACGCCGAGCTGGGACAGCAGAGCGTTGGGGAAGCTCACCCTGAGCGGCACACAATCTCGCCACCGTAATCCACGAGGCCCTTCTTTACAATGTACAAGGTGTTTCCGTAGTCACCCTCGCGGAAGATCATCTCCTGCGGGGGAAAGGTAACCTGCTGCAGGGCCATGGCGACCTCCACCACGAATGTGAACGGGCAGTGCTTGAATAATTGCACGTTGTCAATCCACGACGTATCCGAGTGGACGCACACTTCCTTCCGCAGCTGCGGCGACAGCGCGTTCAAGATCCGATGGTACGCCTTCACGTCGGGCGCCGTTGCGCGGTACTGTCTCCACACCCCACCCTCCCCTCCCCTCCACGCCGCATTCGCCTCACATGCGTCGCCGCCTGTGTGCGGCTCTCTATAATGCGGCGACTGCGCTCGCGCGTGGTCCACCTGCGGTCCCGGCGCGGCCCTGCGCATCGCTCCGGTCTCTTGCGACTCCCGATTGGCGTTGGCCGCGCTCGGAGATATATGTTCAGGTTTGTAGCCCGCCGTGCTTGGCCTTGCATTCGGGGAACGAGCCAATAGGGTTGCGCCTCTCTCTGCGGCGCACATCGCAGCCGCAGGCAAAGAGCGCACACGTGGCGCGAGGCTGCCAGAGGGCCGCCGGGCGGAAGCAGCCGCAGGCAAAGAGCGCACACGTGGCGCGAGGCTGCCAGAGGGCCGCCGGGCGGAAGCAGCCGCGGGCAAAGAGCGCACACGTGGCGCGAGGCTGCCAGAGGGCCGCCGGGCGGAAGCGGCCGCAGGCAAAGAGCGCACACGTGGCGCGAGGCTGCCAGAGGGCCGCCGGGCGGAAGCAGCCGCAGGCAAAGAGCGCACACGTGGCGCGAGGCTGCCAGAGGGCCGCCGGGCGGAAGCGGCCGCAGGCAAAGAGCGCACACGTGGCGCGAGGCTGCCAGAGGGCCGCCGGGCGGAAGCAGCCGCAGGCAAAGAGCGCACACGTGGCGCGAGGCTGCCAGAGGGCCGCCGGGCGGAAGCAGCGGCAGGCAAAGAGCGCACACGTGGCGCGAGGCTGCCAGAGGGCCGCCGGGCGGAAGCAGCCGCAGGCAAAGAGCGCACACGTGGCGCGAGGCTGCCAGAGGGCCGCCGGGCGGAAGCGGCCGCAGGCAAAGAGCGCACACGTGGCGCGAGGCTGCCAGAGGGCCGCCGGGCGGAAGCAGCCGCAGGCAAAGAGCGCACACGTGGCGCGAGGCTGCCAGAGGGCCGCCGGGCGGAAGCGGCCGCAGGCAAAGAGCGCACACGTGGCGCGAGGCTGCCAGAGGGCCGCCGGGCGGAAGCAGCCGGGCCGGTCCTCCGAAGGAAGCGGGCACCGAGGATCCGGGCGGAGCCTCGATGCCGCGCACCTCTGTGGCGTGAAGCGTGTCAATCCAAGCTCGCTGGCGCGACACCCCACAGGAGAGGGCAGATCAGGCAGGAGCAGCGCATGGCCGTGACGTGGCATCATGCTGCGAGACCAGGTAGGAGCAGCGCATGGCCGTGACGTGGCATCATGCTGCGAGATGATAGGAGCACTGGAAGGGGCAGCTGCCACATAATGCACGCGACAACACCATCTCAGCGTCCCGTTACTGTCAGAGGCTACACGACCTGCGCAAGAGCGCGAGTCGGCGCTCAAAGATGCAGGACCGTGATAGGACGAGGACGCTCGGCCCGCCACACGCGCGCCCGCGCAGACCCCCTCATAGCGGGCGTCCACGATGCCCGGGCCCTCTCCCTCTCCGCCGACTCCACATCCCTCCGTCATGTCCTCCATACTCTCCCAAGAGTCCCGGCAATATCCTCGCCTCAAACATCTCCCTTAAACACATTTGTCTGCCTGTGCGGCGGTTGGGTCGGGTCTGGATCCCTCGCCCAGGCCGCTGCCAATGGACCTATATCCCCCGCCACGGTGCACGCCCCGATCGGGCTGCGTTGCACGGTCCGCCGGATAGTACCGATAGCAGCATCACTACCACATCGATAGCATATCGAGAGCACCTCTTGGCAAGCAAAAGATTCTGTGAAAAAATCCATGCACGGCGCGCTGCATTCCTCAAGTCCCGAATACCCGCAGAACCTCTCGGGCCTTTTTGGAGTGCCTGCCGGAGGGCCTGCCTGGGAGCGGCGCCCGCCACGCCGCATAACTGTGGGATCACCTTGAAATACTCCCTCAGCTTCTGCTTCGTCTTGACGTCAAAGTTGCCCTCCACCATGAATGAGTTCAGCTCCTGGGGTGGAGACCCCCAGGCGCCCGCAGCCACCGACACTTTGGCGCCTGAGCTTAAGCACCGCAGCATGGTGATAGACAATATACAGCATGGCTATGGACAGTATCCTGGTTTCCCACCCAGTCGTGGGCAACACACCAGATCGTCGACAGGCGTGTACACGGAAAAGAAGGTGCAACATAGCTTCACCAGCGGCGGGCTGCTCACAAAAGGCTGCGGCTGGCGGGCGGGGCTGGCGCGCACCTGCATGGTCTGAATGTAGCGGTTCTTGCGCTCGTCCCTCGTGGACAGCAAGCCTCCCAGGGCGCCGATGATGTATCCGTACTGAAACGCCCCCACCAGCATCACCACCACCAGCAGGAGTCTCTCGGAGGTGTTCTGCACAGTGACGTCGCCGAAGCCAATGGTCGTCAACGTCATCACGGCCCAGTACAGTGCCACCACATAGATTTTCCCTGAGGCGCGCCGCCCCCGAGGCCCTCCCCAGCCCTCAGCGCCACCACAGCTGCGAAACTCCGTCCCGCATCAATTCTGCATCACGGGGGCGGATACTGGCATGTACTGTGAGGTAGCACCCTGAGGCAATAGCCGTACACCCTATCGCCTTACTCCTTGGGTGTGCACTTTCGGAGCTGGCGCTCACGGCCCCCCCGCAAGGCGTGTCCATGTCTTCCAAGCTGTAATCGCGCATAGAGCTCTAATCCCACGGCACTCGCACGGCGCGCCTGCGCTTTCCGACTTGCGCGGGCTTTTTGGTGCAAATCAGAGATTGCAGCCTTTTCGGGGTTTACGGAGTCCTGGAATCGAGCCTGTCCTCCGCTGATTGTCGGATGGAGAACCGAGCTTCTGCGTTCCCTCATCAAGGGCCAAGGCCGCGCGCTCCGGAGAGTCGCATCTGGCAAATGGCCACGTGTGCGAATTCGTCAGAGGAGCACCCTCTGTCAGCGCTCATCCACTGAGCCAATGGGAGGGGGCGCAGGGAGAAAGCAGGCTCACCTGCGTCGATGTCATCTCTAGGGTTGCAGTCATCAGCCTCAGGGTCATCACAGAAGTACTGATCCATCCACGTAATCTGACTCGTTTGCAGCTGCCCAATCACGCCGAAGAGGCAAGCGATCCAGTGGCTTATGGTGAGTGTCACGGTGGTGAACTTGGTCAGCTCGAGCATGGTGTAGTCTATTTGCATCGAATTCTGAGGCCCCCCCCGCGCAGCGACTCAGAGAGGTGCGTGCATTCGCTGAAGCCCCCCCCGCGCAGCGACTCAGAGAGGTGCGTGCATTTGCCGAGGTGCTATGAGCGAGGGGCAACTGGCACACGACGCGGATCCTCGACCTGCCCACCGCGAGGTGGACCTGAGCGACCCTTCTTCCCCTGCCCCTCTCCGCGGCTCCTCGAGTCACAGATGAGGCGGCCCGCCATATGACACCTTCAGTGGGGCACAGCGCCTGGCGAAGGAAGATTGATATACACCTTGCTCGAGCTTGCCGGGTGCAGACGGCGCGGCTCGGCTCGCTTGCCGGTTGCAGACGGCGCGGCTCGGCTCGCTTGCCGGGTGCAGACGGCGCGGCTCGGCTCGCTTGCCGGTTGCAGACGGCGCGGCTCGGCTCGCTTGCCGGGTGCAGACGGCGCGGCTCGAGAGCGCGCAATAAGCTCTGACTGCGCCCACCCTGCGCCCATTTGGCCATGCCTGGGGATGGACACGGCGCCCAGCCCGCCCTGTCTGGGGTGGACGGCCGCCCTGCCCGGTGGCCCGGCCTTGGCCTGGGTGCGACGGCGCCCATTGGCCCTGCCTGGGTGGACACGGCGCCCATTTGGCCCTCCCTGGGGGTGGACACGGCGCCCATTTGGCCCTGCCTGGGTGCGGACACGGCGCAGCGATGGTGTGACCTTGTCTCACACAGCCAGCCTCATCAGCCAGCCTCAGGAGATGCACACCATTGCTTCCCCGGAGGTGTACATCTGCCAATACGCTTGAGCAAGTGCGGCAGGCTGTGTTTGAGTGGAGTGTTTTGCTGCCAGGAGCTTAGGGTTTGGAGGATGAGGTCGCATCCCAGGGCACAGGGCTTATGCCAAAAGCTGACTTCGGCTTTCAAAAAGTTGAAAAAGAACATCACAGAGTTGAAGGCACGCTCTTACTATTCGACAGCATTCACGAGCAGAAACTTTTCTAAAATTGGTGATACTGGTTCAACATGCAGGTCCATGCTCAGGGAGACTATTTTTGTGCGAGGCGTCGGGGTCAAGACGCACACCTCCACCCGCCGGAATATACGTCCCGCCCGTAGCATCCGTAGCAATTTGGCCAGCCGCAATAGGCGCACCGTCTTTACAATCTGCGTGGCTGTGCCGTAAGTATCTCCCACGAGCATGAGTGCTGAGATTACAATTGTCCCGTCCCAGAAACACACACACAGACAAACACACACATATCAGTCTCACCGGTGTTGCCCAACATCAGGTGGCAGGACGTTGTTGTGCGGGATGGCGCTGTTTCATCGCTGAGATCTCGCTCGGACAGGGCAGCACCCTAAGCATGGAGCTTTTCACGCCTCTCTGGAGCCACGTTGTTGCACTGAACAGCTCTTCTTCTTAAGAAAGCGGCTGCGCTGCCAAACTCAAGGGCCCGAGTCTCCTGTTGCCCTGACTGTTTCTTCTATCGTGTAAGGAAAGACATCTCAGAGACTTTTTTTAAGGAGCTGAGGTTTCACAGGTTGATGCCACACAGGTTCCAACAAAAATAGGAAAGTTGAGGTGCATCTTCATGAATCTCATAAATGCCTGTGATGCATGCCCGACAGCTCATTTGCTAAGGAGGGAGATGAGATGTACTTTCAGGAAATAGTGAACCTTTCTCCGGATGCCAAATAGTTCATGCAGGTCGGAGATATTATAAGCATACCGGCGATTGCACCTTAACAGTGCAATCTCCAGCTGATATTGAAGCATGAGCTGTGCGAGGTCCCACGTCAAGTCCGAGATAGTACTTCAGTAGGATAGAGAGTCAATTATGTGTAGGGAGGCTTGAGGCTCGTTTCGTATTAGTGTTTGCAGATTATTCTGATCTAACCCTTTTGATTTTCAAGCAGAAATGCCTGGAAAGGGTAGAGAATGTGGCGCCTCCTTGCGCCAAGACTTCCTGCTTTTCTCGGTTTTCCCCAGAAAATACTGCGGCTGCGCGCCAACAAGAATTCAACTAATAAGACTTCAGCCGATGGGCTGGCAGGAACTTTGAATTGTAACAACTCACGGGATTTCAAACCTCGTGAACAAGAATCTCGCAGGCCTTTAGCATATGGCAGTAAGAATTCAGCGCACGAAGTCCAAGTTTCCGAATATTAACGTGTTTCAGATTGGTTCACATCTATATTATTATACCTTCCACACGATGTAAAACCGCTGTTTGTTGGATTGTCACTCTCTTTTGGTATCACTTCGCTGGCTATAACAGAAGGGTCCCTCGACAAACAGTGCACTTTTTGTTGACAATTATAGTCACACGCGATCTTTTGCTAAGAACTTGGGACCTTAACCAAGAATGTGGCATCGAAGGGTAACCACATACTGTAGAATTTTACATAAGGCACTCAAGGCCCAATAGAAACACCTAAATCGCTGTCACTGGTGACGATGTTCAAAAACAGGTTTTTGAATTTGGATTTTGGCTGCTGGATCAATTGGGGTGGGTTCTTATTGGTGAGTGGCCACTGTGTTGTGAGCTTAAATTACTTTCAGTTCCAAAACATAACATTAGTTGGATCAACACACCGTAGGTTGACTCGAAGTTATCCTGCACCCTAGAACACACTCTCAACAGCATCACTTGGGTAAGCAATATGCGCCTTGACCGCACACAGTCCGCTTGTTGCTGAAGGAACGGGTTCTTACATATCGTGTCAACCGGCAGAATCGACACAACATCGATGAAAAGCCAGGAGCGAATATATCTGTGGGCACACAGAAAGAAGGAAAGCACTCAGCACACCAGCTCTCCGTGCACCAGCCCTCCGTGCAGGCCATCTCACCAGGTGCATTTCCAGCGCCCTGTGTTAGAAAGTCGCGCATCTCGAAGAAGTCAACCGGACCGGCTCTCGGAGGAGAACCCCAATTTTCTTGCAAATGCATATCATTCATCACAAGCATTTTTTGAGAACTGCATTACTGAAGCTGGCCCCTAAGACCACTGAGGTGAGTGAAAACATGCACAGTCAGCCCGTCCAAAGAGGATCCCTTCGGCAAAATCTTCCTCTGTTGTTTCGGCATGCATTTCTGATGCCGTGATTAAGACGGCTCGCCTCGGGGTTGCCGCTGTTGAGGTCCAAGACCGTTCATGCGTGAAAGATGCCAAAGAGCTGCCAGATTTCTTGCTGTCAAACACCTAGGATCCTCACGGTGCTCGCTACTCTTCAAGCTCGTGTTGCGTAAAATCACGTTCTTTCGCTCACGTCCCGTCGGAAGAAGCAACCACAGAGCGCCTCGCGGGCACTTCTCAGGGGTATGCCTCCCTTCTCGGACACTCTCTTGACGGCCAATCAGAGACATGCTTACAATCCAGGGATGGAAGTGCACCTGAGTTGAATCTTCCTGAGGTCAAAGATCCAGGCACCTTGCACGGCATCAAAGTATGCCATGTACATGTTCAGGAGGATGTCCATCAGAAAGGCCACGTCGACGCAGCGGTTGACATAGAAGAGAGCGTTCAGCTTCGGGCTCAGGAACCCGACCTGCAACCGACTCGAGCGGGCCGTCGCGACACCATCGGCGCTCGCGTAGAGCCGCAGCGTGGTCGGGAGAGGATCCAGAAGAGGCAGGACACTCTCCAGGCTCTGCGGCTTGCGCTGCGCTGCACTTCAGTGGTTACATCCTTCGAGGCAGGTCCTGTGCATCCTTCCTTTCCGAGGGCTTCCGCCCCTTTGGCCTCCGCCCCTTTGCCCCTTTGGCCTCCGCCCCTTTGGCCTCCGCCCTTTTTGGCCTCCGTGCCTTTGCCCCTTTGGCCTCCGCCCCTTTTGGCCTCCGCCCCTTGGCCTCTGCCCCTTTGGCCTCTGCCCCTTTGGCTCTGCCCTTGGCCTCTGCCCTTTGGCCTCTGCCCTTTTGGCCTCCGCCCCTTGCCCCTTTGGCCTCCGCCCCTTTTGGCCTCCGCCCCTTTGGCCTCTGCCCCTTTGGCCTCTGCCCCTTTGGCCTCCGCCCCTTGGCCTCCGCCCCTTTTGGCCTCCGCCCCTTTGGCCTCCGCCCCTTTGGCCTCTGCCCCTTTGGCGTCTGCCCCTTTGGCCTCTGCCCCTTTTTGGCGTCTGCCCCTTTTTGGCGTCTGCCCCTTTGGCGTCTGCCCTTTTGGTTTCTGCCCCTTTGGCTTCCGCCCCTTTGGCTTCTGCCACTCAGCTTGCCAGGTGGCGAAGTAGCACAGGCGAGGGAAACTCTCCCCACACCACCCTCAACTCGCCGAGCCCAGTGCCCGATAAAGATACCCTCATGGAGCTACAGGTTTCTTGCACGCTCCTTGTTGCCCTCCCTCCCCTTCCTTGCAGTCCTGCATGTGGGAGCTCTTCGACGTGGCTTTTCAGCCATTCAGCTGTGACTAGTCGCCGCCGGCAAGCGACTGCTTTTGCGAGCTATCATGCCCTCCTCGGGGCAAACACCACGAGCCTAGGACCGACGCAAGTGTGAGGCCAAGCACACATCTGCGACACATTGCTGGGTTAGCGGTCTGCCTCAGAATGCGCTGCTGCTGCGTGGTGATGCCACATCAGAAAACTGCAACTACGAAACACCGGTCTCGTTACTGTAATGCACGAGGAGTGCCGTCTCGCTGTCGCTGACAGGTAACGCACCTCGTAGGGCGTCACGGTGGCCGTAAAGCACAATAGGGCGAAGACAAGCATATCCCATTTCCGAATCAAGGGTGTCATCGGATTAATGCTACGCTTAGTGCTCCAGTAAACTCTTGAAATAAATTTCGAGAACTGTTTGATGGGGTTGAAGGTCCTCCAAGAAAAGTCGTTTGCCTTCGACGCTCTCGAGCCATGGCTGGAGCACGGCCCCCCCCCTTGAGACCCCTCAGTTGACGCACCAAAGCGATCGCTGGACCCCGACTCTCAAGCCCCCATTCGATGCGCGACTCGGTTTAGAGACGGCGGTGCGAGATGAAACAAAGGGTGCGCAGGTTCAAGCTGTCAGCGCATTCTTGCGTTGAAGTAGGGCAGGCGCATTGTTTGTGAGCTTGAACCTGCGCGCGCGCGCGTGGCAGCACCATATGCGAAAGCAACGGCCGTCTGGCTGATAAGTCCAAACGCAGTAAGCCGAGGCGACACACCTCGGACTTCTGGATACATTTGGAGAGCGCAAAATCATTTCCTGTTCACTAGACGGCAAGGTCTTGATTTTGGTATCGAGCCGAGGTAGTTCTTCGAACGACTCGTCCACCAGCATTTCGGCTGGGCGCATTGGAGCTGTCGGGGAGTCACTTGGAACGGCTGACTGCATTTATTCAAAATTACCCCAAACTTATCATCAACGCATCGTGATAACACTCCCCCACACCGTGGCGTTCGCTCGATTTGAACCACGTCACTTCGATCCATGTGTCTTACACGAGGCATATTGTGCAAAGGGGGAATTGTTCGTTTGCCCAAAAGGGCAGAAATGGTCAACGTGCGCGCAAGGAAGGTGTGTGCGGCTACGGCCTAAGATACCTTGAAGGGAGATGACAAAGGGGAATTCGAAAGGGGAAGGCGGACGAATTCCGTATTAGGTCTGGAGGCGTTGTTCTCTAGGACAGGGAACATAATCGAGACGTCGTTGCTTTTCCCGCAGCCTGCAGAGTCTTGCGGGATATGGCAGCGTCAGATTATTCTTCTTGTTCGGGCGTCGGAGGCAGCTACCGAAATTGCAAATTCGACGTGCGAGGGCTTGATCGCATCTCTAGAATGTACTCTACTCAGCGTCCAATCTCAACTTTGCGACGTTGTGTGTTCGTGAACCAAGTCAAAGGTCAAAGACAGAGAGGTCTGCCGAAATATGTGCACGGACACACTCTCAGGCCATAAACACAAGTCCTTGGATGGATCTTATTGTCCAGTCAAACACTATTAATTTCACGTTCACACTGCATTGATGGGAACGTTTTCGCACAGTGATTTACTTGCTGCAGTAACGAGGCCGACTGCTAACAGATGAACGTACATAAGGCAACATTCTCTCGACTGTTTCGATGACACTAGGGATTCCGAATTACCTTCCGCATAAAATTTGGGAAAATTTCAAACGGCTTAGAAGCGTCTCTGCATTTGATGGAAGTGAGAAAGGGCAAAACTTCATGAATTATGTCCCGTTGAGTCCAAAAGCGCGATATCCCAAGGAGAAGCGCAAGTTGACTGCTGTCCTCCCTTGCAGAGCATAAATGGAATTGAGTGAAGGCAAAATGACATATAGGTTACATTTCGCCCTCAAAAACATGTTCTACGCTAGTTCCGGTTGTACTCGCTTCGCCACCTTGCTTTCATACTCTACCGGTACAAGGACACCCTCGCCTGTTCTCCTGTTTCGTTTACCCTTTCTACCACAGCACAGGCACACTTCGACTTGACACTTCAACATTTGAACATCTGTTGTGTCACTTGTAAAGATTTATAGATTTATAGATTTATAGATTTATAGATTTATAGATTTATAATTTATAGATTTATAGATTAACATATCATATATCTAAAATATTTTAAATTAATCTATATTATATAAAAATATAAATAGGGTAGGGATAGTGTGCCGCTGCCGCTGCGCTGCCGCTGCGCTGCCGTGGTCTTTTATACGAATTCTATATTTAGTACATGACAGCAAATTTATAGGGGGTACGTGAACGTACAGGTGCAGGTGGGGAAAAAATAAACCCCCCCCGATCATCCATCATCAATTATATCCTCATCATGTGAAGAATGAGAGAGCGACAAATAGAGATTCAGATAATGTCTCCCCTCCTCCCTCCCCTCTCTCCACCCTCCACCCCCTCCCCCTCCCTCCTCCCCCCCCCTTCCACCCTCCCCCTCCCCCTCCCTCCCGCCCCCTTTCTGTGTTCCAAAAACACATACTTAACGTGACCCCGTTTATTCGTCTCGGTGTTGGTATATCCATCTATATCTTAGGGGCCGCTGGGGGCTCCGAATACCAGACCCCCTTCCTGAATTATATTATTAACGCAGTCATTCATGGGTGACCTTAGTTACTCATTTATACCGCACGCTGGGTACGTTTCAATTTTTATTTACAATACACTCGGGCTTCAATTCATATAATAACGAGATCTTTGATGGTCCCAATGTATAAATCTGGGGGTGTGTCAATGTTCGCGCTGGCTCCGCGACGCCAATTCGGAATATCAAGATCGCTGTGATGAAAAAAAAATGGGGAATCCGCATCGAAACTCGATAAAATCAGACTGTTTTTGCATGTTTTCAAAGTGCATTTAGCAGGTACACGATCAGAAAATCGTCCGATGGCAGCATCGGCCCATCTGGACCGCGAAATCGTCTGCTGACCCAGTGCATTTATGTTTCTTGCACGTCTCATTAGATCGGTTTTCTGTTTTCTTTCACGATTCTGTCGTTTACCCCTCCTATCGAATATATCCCCGCGTTTGCACGCTATTTATTTAAAACTCCGCGCTATTTTGGGGAGCTTCTTCGTGATGGTATGGCGCTGGCGCATACATGGGGATAACGAATATAGTGTTAACATGAATATTTATATCCATAATTCCCAGTGTCCCCACGATTATATCATGATTTCACCGAAATATTCGCAATTTGCGACTCGTTAAATATGCGATTTGTTATAAAAATGCGGCGTTCGCCTATAGGGTTCCCGTGCCTATAGGGTTCCCCCCACTGTACCTGTTTACATTACAGAACGAGCACAATTTTTTGGAGAGATAGACGAGCTTTTTTGAACTCACGAGTGCCGGTTTTTTTATCCCCCACCTCCGACTTGGTGACACCAGGGGGAGTGGGGTTCGACATAGGACCCGGCTTGCTTCGAGAAGGTGTTGGGGGTGGGACCTTGGACTTGCTCAGCTGGGACAAGGTCCCCCCCACCTTGACGCCTCCAAAGATGCTGACTTCAGACAGAGACTTGGAACACGATAGGAGCACTGTTTCGCAGGTATAAAAATGTTCAAAAAAATGAAATATTATTATATATGCCAAAATAAAAATCGTCGCTGCGCGGGCGATTTCAACCTTTATATAGGGGTAATGTAAACGTACAGGTGGGGAAAAATAATCCCCAATCTTCGTGAACGAACGTATAAACGCACCTTTGGAAAACAACCCAATACCCCCCAACTCACCCCCCACCCCCCACCTCCTCCCCTCCCTCCCCTCCCTCCCCTCCACCCCCTCCCCCCCTCCCCCACCCTCCCCACCCTCCTCCACCTCCCCCCACCCTCCCCCCCACCCCCTGTGAAATTTGGCGCCGAATTAATTTTGTTTTTTTAGCATTTTCGTTGGAGCGTAGTTTTGGTTAAAGTCGCGATTGGATTCACCTTTTAGATGAGATGGGGTAACGCATTTTCCACCAACAGTGTCAATTTAAGGACTATGTGATAGGCCCATTAATGATTTGCATGCCTCGAAAACCTACATGGTATTATTGTCCAAATTACAGGTGTCTTTCGGGCTGGGTAAATAG
>LGRX02003755.1:0-68396 GCA_001247695.2 Cymbomonas tetramitiformis
CGTTAGGGTTCTTGCAGTGAGGAGGCACATTAGGGTTCTTGCGGTGAGGAGCCACCTCAGGGATCTTGTGGTGAGGAGCCACCTTAGGGCCTTAGGGTTGTGGCCGTGATGTGCCAAATGAGGATTGATGCGGTGAAGCACGTTAACATTCTTTCGGATAGAAGCCACCTTAGGATTATTACGGCGAAGAGCCAACTTGGGGTTTTAGCGGTGATCACAACATAGAGCACCCCACATTTGAGAGATGTAGTGCAGCAAGTGCAGTGCAGAGCCAGGGCGCACCAATGAGCACGAGGGTGTGGCTGCCATTGACAATGGGCACGAGGGACGCCGCCTCGGTGGACTGTGTTGCCTCGTCCAGCAGCACATGCGTAAAGGTGCTGGTGTTCAGAAGGTCGGACCCGGCGGTCATGCACGTTGCGCACACCACCGCCGCGCGGTTGATCACCTCCTGAGTCATTGCCCCTCAGCACCCTACCGCACCCCCCTTCAAAGCAAACCATACCTAGCACCTCACATATACACCCCTCTTTAGCGCCCTCCCGCACCGCCTTTCAAGCACACCATACCTTGCACCTCACACACACACCCCTTTTTAGCACCCAACCACACCCCCATCAAAGCATACCATACTGAGCAGCTCATATGTACCTCCCTTCCCAGCCTCTGCTCCAGCACGCACTGCTAGCTGCCATATCGACGCAGCAGATCCACGCCTGCGCCAGGCGCGCTCAGATACCCTGCCATATGCAAGTCCCGTGTTGACGGCCCACACGCCCAGTCCGTATACCCTCCTAGCAAGCACCTCGGTGCGCATGCCCAGGGCGGGCGCTCTCACAGCACTGCAGCAAAGTCTAAGTTGGGACCCTCTGGTAGCCCCCAGCGGACCTACAGAGGAGACACCCCTCCCGAGGAAAGTATGCTTCCGTCAGTACGTGGGAAGGAGGGGCTGGGGGGGAAGGGGTTGGATCGAAGGGGCACAAGGGAGGAGGCGGACGTTCTGGATCTCCTTCTCGATTACATTAGCCTCCTCGGAGCGCTTGTTGTGTCGAAGCATGGCAGCGGTTGCAGTTTTTGGGTGATTCATCACCGCATGCTGAATCGTGCCGTCCAGCTGCACCCCACCCCGGACGGAGGCATCAGCACCTTCCCGCCCCGTCGGCCCGGAGCATTGGTCAAAGCTCCGGGCAGGCCGGGACCAGGGTCTCTCTCATGGCTGCGCATTGCCCTTCCGCCGCAAGCCACGGCGGAGCAGCGCACGCCTTTGTTTCAGGAGGGAAGAGTCCCCTCGACCTTAGGGAGCTCCTGGACGCCACGCCAGGCGCAACAGAGGGGGCGAGAGAGCACCCGCATGCCAGGTCAGAGGGGGCGCAGCAGAGGGGGCGAGAGAGCACCCGCATGCAGGTCAGAGGGGGCGCAGCAGAGGGGGCGAGAGAGCACCCGCATGCAGGTCAGAGGGGGCGCAGCAGAGGGGGCGAGAGAGCACACGCATGCCAGGTCAGAGCTGCACGGTGCACATTAGTAGTGCCGGACAGCTCGGAGTCGCCCCGAAAGCAGCGGTGTGAAGGAGCGTGGGGACACTTCACAGGCAGGGGAGCAGCATCCCCACAGAAGGGCCCTCGCCAGCGAGTAGGGGTGGGGTGGGGTGGGGGGCGCACCTGCGACAGTCGTCGCGCCGCAGACAGCGCCACCGGAGCCACGCACGCGCAGGGCATTGATGTCGCGCTCGCGCAGGCCTGACCAGATGTTGTCCACGGCCACGTTGCTGAAGCCCGTGACTAGAATGTTGGGCGTCCCTGCGTGTTGGGCCGTAGAGTGCAGCCACATGATGATGATGCGGAGCGCCGAGGTGGTCTTGCCCGTACCAGGAGGACCCTGCTCCATCCCCGCCAAGCCCCCCCTCCCCACACACACCAAGAGGGCGCTCAGGGTTCCATCGTAGCCTCAATTCAAAAGAGGCTCGAGCCTCGGGGAGAGAACCGCCACCCTCCCCCCTGCATGGAGCCTCGCTACTGCCCCCAGTCCAGCCTCGCGGGATGTCATTCCCCGTTGGGATGTCATCGCCACCCACTCTTTTTCCCGACCGCGCCCCACACTAATAGCCATTGGATAGCGCACATGCAACACGCAACATCTGGCATGCGACCAAGATCTGGGTGAGAGCCTGGCGGAGGCAGCTGGAAATAGATCCGAGGCTGGGAAGACGATGGCGGAGGCAGCTGGGGGATTGACCTGGATGAGGGTGATGCCCTGGCCGCTGGTTCCCAGGCGCACTGCCTGCTCTTGATCGGAATTCAGCTTTGTCTCCTGGTGAAGCCCCGCCCCCCCCGCCCGCTCTTGGAGTCTCAGAGTGGCACGCCGCCTGCAAGATAGGCGCCAGGTGGACCCAACCCCGCTCCCAGGGCAGCTACAAGGCGTGCTCGGAGCTCAGTGAGAGCCGTGGAGCGGCAAGCTCTGCAACGCAAGCCAGCCAGGAACAGGCTCGGGGGAGCGATGAGGCACAGGTGGGCAGTTTGAGTGAGTGGGGGAACCTCCATCGCTTGAGCTTCGTCCCAGATACGCCTTGTTCCCTGCGCCGCGAACACCCCCATGCCCAAGCGCCTTGGCACTCAGCCGCGATGAACGCTTGGTCAAACTCTTTAAGACACGCATCCACCTGGCGAAGCCCCCTGCTTGCTGTGGCAGCCAAGCCAAGCACTCTGCAGGCAGTGCACGGCGCGAGGCGCTGTCGGACTCCTCGGGCCGCACCTTATTAAAGGTATCGTCGAGGTCCCGCCGGTCGGGTTGGCGGACAGACAGCAGCGCCTCCTGCATATGCTTGTTGCGGAAGCCGTGCGTCGTCAGCATCCGCAGTGCCTTCACCTGCTCACCTCGCAGCGCCAAAGCATATGCTCCTTTTAGGGTTTAGGGTCACCATACACCGCGTAGGGCGAGAGGTCATTGCATTCTGTATCTCAGTGTCTGGCATTCCGCGCCAAGCCAAAGAACGCGTGGCGCCACTACCTCCCTGGAATGCGGATATTAGTGAGAGGTCTCTGGCATGATGACCGCGACATAAATGCCACACTCGCAGAGGGGGTGGAGGGAGGGGTTGGGGATTGTAGGCGTCCAAAGAGGGGTAGGGTAGGGACTCAAAAGAACTCAAGGGGAATAAGGTCGGGCGTGAAGGGAGCAATGCTACCACAGCGTCCAGGGAGCTCAAAGGAAGTAAGTTGACGTAAGGAGAAACGTATGAGGGGTGAAGGTGTCACCATCGTTGGAAGGCTATCATCCAGAGGCGCTGCTACAGTTGCGCTAGGAGCACGCGGGACTCACCTGGCGCTGCTACAGTTGCGCTAGGAGCACGCGGGACTCACCTGGCGCTGCCACAGTTGCGCTAGGACCACGCGGGATTCACCTGGCGCTGCCACAGTTGCGCTAGGAGCACACGGGACTCACCTGGCGCTGCTACAGTTGCGTAGGGCACGGGACTCACCTGGCACTGCCACAGTTGCGCTAGGAGCACGCGGGACTCACCTGGCGCTGCCACAGTTGCGCTAGAAGCACACGGGACTCACCTGGCGCTGCTAGAGGGCCTAGGAGCACGCGGGATTCACCTGGCGCTGCCACAGTTGCGCTAGGAAGCACGGGACTCACCTGGGCGCTGCTACAGTTAGCTAGGAGCACACGGGACTCACCTGGCGCTGCCACGGTTGCGCCCAGGAGCACGGGACTCACCAGGCGCTGCCACAGTTGCGCTAGGAGCACGCGGGACTCACCTGGCGCTGCCACAGTTGCGCTAGGAGCACGCGGGACTCACTGCAGGCGCTGCTACGGTTGCGCTAGGGCACGCGGGACTCACTAGGCTGCTACAGTTGCGCTAGAAGCACGGGACTCACCTGGCGCTGCCACAGTTGCGCTAGGAGCACGCGGGACTCACCTGGCGCTGCAGTTGCGCTAGGGCACGGGACTCACCTGGCGCTGCTACAGTTGCGCTAGGAGCACGCGGGACTCACCTGGCGCTGCTACAGCTACAGTTGCGCTAGGAGCACGCGGAACTCACCTGGCGCTCGTACGTCACCTTGCTTGGACCGCGGATGACCGTTATCACCATCCCGGATTTGGCACCATCTGGCATCCGTCCCCTCCATCCCACACGCCCAGCCCATGGGCAACTTCGTTTCCTTCGTTTACTACCGCCTCCTGGCTCGTTCATGTCATGAATCATGAATTCGAGCACCGGGATCTGGGCAGAGGTCTTCAGACTAGACCCATTAGGCAGAAGTGTAGCTCGTTGGACATAGTCAACTCACTTCTCCGCACACCTCCGCTCTGCAGAGACTATGTTCCTGCCCCCCCTCTGTCTTCAACCCACGGTGGCGTATACCGCACCACTGCGAAGGGAGGTGGAGCACAAATGGCTGTGCCCTAATAGGCGGCACAACAAGCACGGAGTGCGAGGAGTGTTGGAGGCACACTGAGAGGCTGCAACAGCTGCATATGGAGTGCGAGGAGGGCTGGAGGTGCACTGAGAGGCTGCAGCATACAACGTATTAAGAGTGTAATGAAAAGCGCGATGGATTCCTGTTTGATTCCTCAGATGCGAATTATATTTTTCATTGCTTACAAATTCCGAACAGCCGTTCGATTAAATCGGAAGGACATCTAAGCCGTTATCGAAATCGCACCGGTATCTTTCTGGAATCTGTCCGCTTCCGTTCGCGCTTCTTAAGCGCTTTACACTGTGAAAACCTAGTTCGGCAGGGTAGATTAATGAAGAGAATGACATGTCTTCGCGATATATTAGAAGCGAATAATGTTTAATACAAGGCATTATGAACGCTAGGAAGCATCCCCGAACAGATTCGGTGACTGGAAGCAGATCCCGGAGTCCCCGCTTCGTGTGGCGGAAGTGGGAACCGGCATCCGCAAAACGGCATTCCCTTCGGTATCCTGCCGAAGGGAACGCTAAGAAATAGTAATAACAACGACTGAAACATATTTTCAACGTTGTATGTGTGCATCTGTGTTTCGTTTGGTCATTTGGTTCACACGCTTGGAGCCCCGCGGCACATCCGGGATGGCGCGTGTAAGTTACTAAATACGCAAACCAACGCAGGAAGTACGTCCATATGGGCTGTTGAACAAACGTTACTTGGGGTTTTGCGAGAAACCGATGGGAACAGTTGCATTCGTACATCTCTAGAGATGATGTAAAGAAGTAGCATGCCAAATCTTTGCGAGAAATTGGATTCACGCAAATCTCCAAAGTACGATTGTGAGGACCTAAGCCCTCGACTACCTCAAACCTTCAGAATGCCCTTTCGACAAAGTTTGGTATGCTTTGTCTGCACCTGCACAATCCGGGGCGGCTGCATATAAGCAACCCCAATATTAAGGCTATAAGTATTTTTATTTTTAATTAAATCCGTCGCGTTTTCAAATATGGTCTTAATACGCCGTACAGCGGCTGCATGGAGTGCGAGGAGGGCTGGAGGCGCACTGAGAGGCTGCAGCAGCTGCATGGAGAAGGCGTCGCGGCGGCCGAACACTTCTTTGACTTCCGCGGCCACCAGGGAGCGCGACTTCTGCTGCAGTTGTTCGTCTTTCTCCGGGCCATCCTTCATCATCTCGTCCACCTCTGGCGGCTCCCAACTGCGGTCTTGTGTAATAAGGACCACGTCACCTGCCACAGCCATTTCCACGCACCCAGGTGGCAAGAGGGTCCTCCGATTTCCCCATTTCACATTCTAAAACAGAGGCTAGAAGCAAACATGAGCACCATGCAGAGAACTCAACCCCTGCGCTCGAGCAGCCCGGGGGGTCCTGCAGCCTTGATGTCTCGTGCTACTCCAGTGCACTCAAGCAGCCAGGAATGACCTGCAGCCCCCGTCCCCGGCGGACCGACCCCTGCAGTCCCCGTTCTGCGGGGGGCTTCTACCTCTGCTGAGCCGTTCCTTGTCCCGGTCGTCCAGGTCTCCGTCCAGGTAGCGGCAGGCCACTTTCTGGCGCTTGTAATCCGTGTTGAGCTTCGAATCGTTCAGAACTAGCTTCACCTGGTCACCCCCAGCCCGGCGTTCCATGGCACCCGGTTGGACAACATCTTGGCGTGGTGACGACAACTGCTTATGCGCCTATGGGTTGGACCTATCAACCCTCTGAGCCCAACTATGAGTGTCTCCCGCCCATCTGTGACCCACATCTACAAGCCGGAGTGTCTCTCGCGACAGGACGCCAGTGCTGCCGGCAGATGGCAGGCGGCGTGCCCTCGCAGCTCGCTTCGGCCACCCCTGCCGGCAAAGGAGGACGTGGAGTGCCAGCCTGGACCCGGCAGATTCTTGCCGCCATGCCCGATGCAGCGTGTGGCGCATGGATGGAACCGTATGCCCGGGAATCAGTCCCCTGAATAAGAGGGTTGCCCTGGCAGCTAAGCACGCCAGGCCCTACCTGAAACACGCAACCCTGGTGCGGGCCCAACCTGAAACACGCAACCTGTCGCGGGCCCAACCTGAAACACGCAACCCTGTCGCGGGCTTAACCTGAAACACGCAACCCTGGTGCGGGCCCAACCTGAAACACGCAACCTGTCGCGGGCCCAACCTGAAACACGCAACCCTGTCGCGGGCTTAACCTGAGAACACGCAACCCTGTCGCGGGCCCAACCTGAAACACGCAACCTGTCGCGGTTTAACCTGAAACACGCAACCCTGTCGCGGGCTTAACCTGAAACACGCAACCCTGGTGCGGGCCCAACCCTGAAACCTGCAACCCTGTCGCGGGCCCAACCTGGCACGCAACCTGTCGCGGGCCCAACCTGGCTACGCAACTCATCGCGGGCCCAACCTGAAACACGCAACCCTGTCGCGGGCCCAACCTGGCTCACGCAACCCTGTCGCGGGGCCCAACCTGGCTCACGCAACCTGAAACGCGGGCCCAACCTGAAGCTCGCAACCCTGTCGCGGGCCCAACCTGAAACATAACGCCGGGCCCAACCTGAAACACGCAACCCTGTCGCGGGCCCAACCTGGCACGCACTGTCGCGGGCTGCCTGAAACACGCAACCCTGGTGCGGGCCCAACCTGAAACACGCAACCCTGTCGCGGGCGCTCAATGGAGCTCTTGATTTCCTCGAGGCTCTCCATCACCAGGAAGTTGATCTGTTTCACTAGGTACTTGCGCGCATCAATGCTCTGCACCCGCCTCGTCCATGTTCCCCCGGCGCCGCAGCCCCCTCCCCCGCCTCGTGAGGAAAGTCCTTACGCACATGGGTGAAGCTGTGCGCATCAGGTTGGGGGAATAAGACATGTGAAACTGCTCACTATTTCATACAGCTTTCAACGTAAGGCATGCTGCTGTTGTGAGGGAAACAGAGTGGTCTCTGCTTACAACCGTTGATTATCTTCAGCAAATAAGTATTTTATACGCGGGTGATGAACATTACATCACCTCACAGCAATCGGCGTTGTAACGAATGGAACAACAACAGAGACACAGACCCATCTTCGCACAGCAGGATGTTACAGACGGCCAAGCGGGCCAGGCACATAAATTGTGGTGCTTCCCAAAAAAGAAGGCTAGCACACTCCACGAAGGTTTCATGCAGATTTCGTGTTTCAAAGTTCATCTGATCCGGGTGTCCCAATCCTGTCCACATGAATCTTGTGCAAATTTATACACCGGCAACGAGGCTTTATACGGAGAGCACGAGGGCGCTCACACCGAACTGCCCGAAATCAGTCTGGGGGGAGCTGCCACAGTTATGCAAGCAGGTGCCGGGCAACCAGCAACAACCAAAGGATGAATCAGAGTGAGGGGGGCGGGAGGGGGGGTCAGGGGAGGATTGGCGCCGCACCACAAACTCTTGGTAGCTTGGCTGGAAGCACTGGCTGTTGACCATGTCCAAAGCGCGGAGGCCGAAGACCGGGTCCGGGCAGAATGCGAGCACCTCGGTCACCTCACGGAAGTGATAATACAACGTCTTAACGCTCTCGTACTTGCGGTTGCGCTTCATGGCCACCCACGCCTGGCACCCCGGGGCGCCACCAAAAAACAATGACAGTCACGCGCACTGCATCCATTGCGTACAGCACCAGATCCACTGCAGGGGGTGAAAGGTGAAGTTGAGCAAATGGAGGGAGTGTGTTGCGTGTGCTTCCATCGAGTGAGGGCAGGCAAACGGTACAGTAAGCTACCTCCAACTCCAGACTAGCAGCGGCAAACGGTACAGTGACCTTCCTCTACCTCCAGAGTAGTAGAGGCAAACGAGACAGTGAGCTACCTCCACCTCCAGACTAGCAGAGGCAAAACGGTGCAGTGAGCTACCTCCACCTCCAGAGTAGCAGAGGCAAACGGGACAGTGAGCTACCTCCACCTCCAGAGTAGTAGAGGCAACGGGACAGTGAGCTACCTCCACCTCCAGAGTAGCAGAGGCAAACGGTACAATGAGCTACCTCTACCTCCAGAGTAGCAGCGGCAAACGGGACAATGTGCTACCTCTACCTACAGAGTAGCAGAGGCAAGCTAGAGTGATGCACTGTACCTCAGCAAAACAGACAGGTGAAGGGGCGGGGGAGGAGTGCAGATACCTCCTGCTAGGCGGAGAGGCAAAGGGGCCAGTGCGGGTGGGGAGAGGGGTGTGCATATCGAGCTTGAAGTGAGAGGCTAAAGTGAAACGGGCAGAAGTCGCAGTGGGTGAGCTGCAGATACTTCGGACACCAGTTGGGTTGCGCTCCGAGTCCCTCCATAGCATGGCGAAGAGGCAAGGGGGCGAGGTTACATTACTTCAACACAGCGGAGAGGCAAAGGGGCCACGGTGGATGGAGTGAGGTGTGTGTGCTTCCACGGAAGTGGAGAGGCAGAGAAGGGGCAGGATTCATATTCGGGTGCGGGAGCGTACTGCTTGCACGTGTTGCGAGGCCCCTGGACCTGGGAGGGGCAAGGGTGGACGGAGCAAAGCATACCTCGAGGAATATGGTGAGGGAGGGAAGAGAGCGAAGTTGCACGATTGTTTTGATGATCGCATTCATGAAGCCGCGGCCTCGCTTCGCGCCCAGCATGAACAGAGTCGGCAAGTGTCGGCAAACCTTGTGCATCGCGTGCGGGACCTACGGCACGGACCACGCCACCGGCCACCCTCAGGTTTGATGGCTGCCCCCTACATCATGTTGCGGCAACGTCGTCCACTAACACGCCCGTGTGTGCTTAAGCCGGCGAGATGGCCGTTGTAGAGCGAGAAGCCGAGCGCAGGTGGGCGGAGGAAGAGCTCCTCCGCGCGCCACCACAACGGCGGCACACTTGTGGGATATGCGTGCCTGCGATGTCGCCTTACCATTCTCTCGCATATCCCTCTACTATGTGCTGTTTCTCATATCACAGTTTCGCCTTCCCATTATACACGCATTCTTTTTCTTCCCATTATACGTGACTATATGTGCGCCAGTGGGTGATCGAAAGAACTTGTGGAACTATGAAAATTTCAGGACAGTCACCGATCCGGTGTAGATCAGACTGCATCAGCTTGGGATTCTCGTCGCCCGCATCCCTCGACGAGTGCAGGATCGTAGATTAAACATGGACAGGTGTTGGAATCAGAACTATTTTAGGAATGACAGGGAAGAACACCAATTGCAGGAACCGTATGTCTAGCATGCGTAGGCACTGCGTCAGGGGTCAAAGTCGGGGGCGAAAAACAGCGTTGGCGTTGGCGCAGTGCTGACCTGTAGCGTGCCGTCAGGGTTGTCGGCGCTCTGATGCACTGCCTCACGCAGATGTTGTCCAAGCTTGGAGAAAAGTTGGCCGCGCTTTTTGTCCAACTCGAGGTTCTCCAGGAACACCTCCTGATCGGTCTCCTTTCGACGCTCTTTCGGTCTCTTTTGCTCCTTACTTTCGTAGGAGCTCGGAATCCCTTCGGTCTCCTTCGAACCAGCGGCACTGGCTTTCGGCTTTCTTTTGTGCGTATCAGCTTTACCAACTGATTTACCCGCGTCTCTGACGCCCGAAGCGTTCATCACCATACTGCGGGCGCTCGGTTTCTTGTTCTGTTCAACCACAGGCTTTTTCTTTTGAATGCGGGTCGAAACCACACTGTCGCGAGGAGGTCGCTGCTTTTCCCGTGCTGCTAAGTCCGTTTCGTCATCTTCATCGCTAATTTTCCCAGCAGAAACAGCACCGCCCTGCTGTACGCGCGGTGCGAAGAAGATATCGTCTTCGTCGTCGCTTTCGTCGTTCGGCCTTGAAGCTCCCCTCGGGTTCGATGTGGGAGCTTCCTGTAAAGAGGTTGAACTTAGTCGTGTGCCGAGACCGGAAGCTTGAGGTTTAAAGAGTTCAACTACAAACCTTTTTGCGCTGCTTCTGTGGAGGTTTTCCGTCGTCGACCGTCTTGCGCTGCTTCTGTTGAGCTTGTCCTTCATCGCTATCATCGCTATCTGAATTCAATACCGCCGCTCGTTTCGCAGGCCGAGCCCGTTTTGTACCCAAGTCCTCGTCATCGCTGCTACTGTCCACGTGTAAGTTTGCGTCTCCCCGTCCACTGTCCGTCAAGAGTCGATATTTCTCATCAGCGAGATTCAAAGTCTCCTCATCGCCGTCGTCGTACTCTACTTTAGATAACACTTTTCCATCCTCGTTGCGCTGATCAACAAGGGTACCAGGGAACCAGGAATCCTCATCTGGCCAGTATATTTCAATTCGTTGACCAACTCCTACAACTTCACCCATTCTTTTTTAACTGTGCTCGTTCTTCGCGGAGTCAGGACAGAACACCAAGATGGGGTATCCGAGGATGTCCGCGCCGAGTCTCAGATCCTCAAGAAGAGTCTGTCACACCTCTAGCGTATTTTCAGGGGACCTATAAATCGGGACGCATGCAAAGCGAAGATTACCTGGTCGTCGTACAACACTTTTTGAAATCCTCTCGTCTGAAAGGAGGACTCTCCAGTCTACAGTTTTTCTCGAAAGGGGAGAGGAAGAAAACTTCACGAAACTGCACAGAATCCCACGCCTCGTCCGTGCCAAGCCCCAGGATGCGGAAAGATTCGAAATGGGAACGTCCTCGATTTATTCTTGAATTTCTCATGTAATTCCAAGTCTAATAGTCTAACTCTATACAGTAATTCTACTGTCGTGTGACACATAGACATTCTTTTCTAGATTCTTTTTCGTTTTTATTTTTTCTCACGCTCAGCCTCACGTCATCGGCATCGCATCGTCATCGTCAGTCAAGAGTCTAGAGTGTAGAGTCATAGTCATACATAGTTATGTGACACACCTACCCTACGGACCCCCCTAGCGCTACCCTATCTACCCTAGCTACCCAATAATCACACCTGTAAAGCAAGATGCATGTCACGGATAGGGTATCAGAGAGCACTAATAATTAAGAATTATTAGTGCAAATAGTAATGCGGGCAAAGGGGACCCGCAACGCAATATCGGAATGAAAACGAACGTAAATAATAATGCCAATGAGGTGGGCGGGCGGGATGATACCCTTCCCGAAAACAGATCAAGTGTCGGAGCAGAACTCTACAGAGTTCCCTACCTTATACTGCTGGTACAGCAGTCTGCATTGACCCGGGCCCTTCGGTCCGGTCTGTCACATAACCAGAGTTATGTGACACAGCACCTCTCGCTCCGCTCGCTGCACTGTGACACATAACATCCAGTTATGTGACACACCTACCCTACGGACCCCCCTAGCTACCCTATCTACCCTAGCTACCCAATAATCACACCTGTAAAGCAAGATGCATGTCACGGAGACAAAACAAAGATCATACAGCAGGTAATAATACTAATAATAGCCCGCAGGCACACATACTGGCCAGCACATACTGCTACCGGCTACTGCACGTCGGTCTCGGCCAGTGCTACGGCACGGCTCGGCAGTCTAGTACTCAGCTGCTGCTGTCACTGCCACCCTTTGCTTGGTGGACGGTTGGATGTACCTCATGGCTTCTGCCTGGGTCATCCAGTGCCCATGCCGCATGAACTCGGCGAATGACACCTTCTGGGCCACGACTGTCTCATGCTCTGGGTCCCAAAAACTGCCATGGTCTCTGCTTCTGTCTTACCCGCTGCCTGAGCCACCATCCTGATGACCTCACGCCTGCAGGCGTGGTAATCCGCCATGTGCCTACCATTCAGAGGCACCTGAGGTGTCAGGGTCATGGCCGATGACATATGTGTCATACATGTCATACGTGTCATACCTGTCAGACATGTCATATCATGTCATGTCATGTCATGTCGAGTCATGTCATATATTATAATGACAGACAGTCGTCAGTACGGTCGACTATGACTGTACATGTCGTCAGATGATAAGTCACATCATCTGTCATTATTCAAGGAAAGACTTGAATGACACCTGTCATCGAGAGTTCGTATGTCGAACTCGAAGATGGCAAAGCAAGATACATCTTGAAGTAACAAACAAGAAATCATCTTCGCTTCAAGCATGTGCGGAACAAGCATGCGCAGTATTATGGGGCGAACGTATTATTCGTTCTGACGATACTGGTCGTTCAACCAATGTCTCGGGTTCACAACCCAATGGCGGTGCCATCTATGCGATGGGAGACATTCGGTATTTAGATGAGCTAGCGTTGTGCTAGAGGCAGCATCTTCTCACAGAAGTCTGCACTCATCTCCGCTATTATCTTGCGCGTGTGTTACCGTCCTATACCACAGCGTTTACTATTATTTTATATGATATACTGAGGGCTCGCTTATCCAGCCCTAATAGATGGTATTCTAAACTCGTCCAGGCACGAGAACGAGAACTCAAGTGAGTGCAGCGTTAGATATCGTATATATTATATTGTTCGCAGGTTGCAGGTTCGCGCATACAAGCAACAGCGCTCGCAGTTATACTGAATATCTGCAAACCGAATAATAACATACGCTCGAATATCGACAGCATACGGATTGCGCGAGGATTTATCATCGCGAACATATCCGCAGCTTATAGCATTCGCAGAGAAATCGTCTTAATACTATAAGCGACAAGGTGTGCGCACAGTATACGGATCGTATACATATGATGTCAAAATTCGCAGGATTGTCACGGTATGCGAGATGCAGATGCGCTAGTGAAAAATGACCGTCAGTACGTATGATTCGCATCAGCTGCGAATGGACGTACGAAATTTCGTTAAACAGCGCGATCGCATTCATTTATGCGACAATACACCGGCGACAATGAGATACTTTGTGAAATAATTGGCAACATCGATTTTCGCAAATGATCTGCTTGAACCGTATACAATAATCCGCTCGTACGATGATTTTTAGCTCGTCGGCGCGATGTGCACCTGTCATGATTTCATCGGATGCAATAAACGCACGATTTTAGGGCCCATGATTCCTAATGTATCTACATGCAGCGAGACATGCATATGTCTACAGTGTCCGCCATCCGTACATTGCCAAGATACGCGCGTCAATATCCTCTGCAGAATAATTGTATACTCGCAGGGATATTTTGGATGGATGCATGATGGACACATGATTACTATACTGCAGCATTTTACACCACATATTGATGACTGCAGAAATATTTCAAACCGTCAGCATTTGTATGCTTATTGCAATATAGTGTGCAAAAGATGTATAGACTGAGCTTGCAATGATTGCATTATATACCAACATGCAGCACATGAGTATATGCAGCACACACCAACATGCAGCACATGAGTACATGCAGCATTACACCATGTATACATTCTATACTGAGTGACTGCAATATTGTAAGTTGTGCATGCATCACCAAAGCAGCTTGATCATGATATCAGCTGCAGTATATATACCAGTTTGATCACGTTAGCAACTGGAATATTAGCATCATTTTGCAATGTATTGAACAGTTCATAAGCACATTGCAGTGCATGCTAGATTATATTAGAATTCATGTTAGCATAAGGTGCCTGAAAGTAGTCTTAACATCATAATTAGCTCGTTATGTCCCGGTGGAGCCGAGATGCTCTTCGGATCACATACCGTTCTATGGTGGATTACTGGAAGGAATACTCACCAGAGCTACATGTAAAATTAACCAGCAACTCATTATTATGAATGCGATTATATCAGGATTACAGTAACCCTTAACTTGATATATATCATGCTAGATTTATTCAGTACATGGTATGCTGATCACCATCCTGCGTGATATCTGGGAATTGTAACACCAGAAGTCACCTTCCTGTAAGTGTGTAAAGTGAACACACACACACTGGCAAAAGTACTAATCAGCAGTACTACACATGCACACACACTGACATTTACAACTATGTATGTATATATTGACATTCACTGACTCAGAGTGAATTGATCAACTATAATGTCTATCATGTGCATTATAATATGGATACCATTCCACAAACACATGTGCGTGTGGAATGTCAAACATGGCGATACATATGGGAGCAGGATAATACAACATGCTGTAGGGCTGGATGGAGTTATCTCCAGACCCGAAGGCAGAATACTGTGCTCATTACAACAGCTGGTAACTGTTGAGCACAGTCCATTCACTCTCACACATCGCTGGAGCAACAACAACCACTATACTGCATTCTGACAAATGACTCAGTATTGATCAGCACAAAAGCATGTACCTAATCAGATCAGTACATACATATATTGAGCTGACATAGGTTGTTGTGGACACACACACACATATATATGTGTTGTGCGAAACTGCTTTGATTATAATAAAAGATTTTTAAGATTCAGTATTACCTGAAGCAATTTTTCCCTACATAATATTATCACATATTCCTGCCGAGTTAGTGGTTACCCCCAACGCGAGGAATGGTAACGCCTGTCGCTACTTTTGGAAGTTTCAAAATTCCAAAGTTCCGCTCGCTACACCCACCTTGACGCGCCAGCCCACAGCGAGATGCCTGGTCTGCCGAAGAGTCTGTCCAAATGTCCAGATATGTTTGGAATTTAGAGATATCATTTTGATATACTCTTAGTGCACAGTCATATGCTCAAACATATCATAGGTTGATAAGTTATCACTAAAGTGGATATCCGCTTATAGTTGGTACACCTAATATATCAACAGGAAGTGCATTAACTTCCATGGGTTTCAAATCAGTAAAACCCATAATTATGATCAACCACAGATGTTGACATACAGAAATATTCACTTTTATGCCATGAAAATTGTCATGTGCAAAGGTGAAGTAAGTTGCAGTACTTCTGTACTTTGCAGCTTACACACACACAGAGATATATTACTATGGAAAACAATAAATAAGCCGAAAAACGGCCAAAATGGGTGAAATTCGTTTGCGATAGATTTGAAAATTGAAAATTCGACCCTATTTTATTTGATATTATGATTTTATACCTATTAAGGTATCAGAAAATCATAACGACCATAGTCATATCTCGTGTAACACCCTAGATAGCAGGTGTGGAATATGTAGGGGTGTACATATTGGCTGTAACGAAATGCGTAAAAATGTTTTACGCATGATTTCAAAACGAAAATTTCGGGTTGATTTTTTTTGCTGATATGATTATTCAGCTATCAATAAATAATCCCTGATTTATGCAGCACTTGTAACACCATGTAACACCCTAAAAATTAAATGTGTGTGTCAGGGGTGTAACATACCTCCTGCAAACCACGTAACATTCAGTGTGACATTAAATGCAGTTTTGCTTAAAAATGTTTGCAAAATATTTGTACTGCTTTAATTTTATCTATTTTAGGGTTACTGATACCAGGTAACACCCTAAACACACTGTTGGGGATATGGGCCACTGTAACGTAACATGCCCTAAATGCCACTAAAATATTGGATAAACTTCGTGTTTGGCATAAATATATCATGCTGTAATCAGCACAGATATGATAATATTTCGGGCAACAACCCAAGAACTGTTGGGCAACAACCTAAAACTGTATAAGCTGCTTCCTACAAGGACTGCAAGCTATAAGCTATAAGCTGTAAGCTATAAGCTATAAGGTATATAAGCAACTGACCTGCCTATATGTTCACACTTCCTCAAGGAGGGAAGAAGGTAGATAGGATCACACACATATGCATTTTATATCCGATCTGGTGATTTCTGATGGATTGCTTTTGATAAAATCACTGCATCCACAAGTAACGTTGAAATCTGTACAACGTTAAATCCACCATCACTAACAAAGTGTAAACTCGGATGGGAAATTATATCCCAATGACTATAAGTTGACTCTTGCTCAGCATTTACATCCTCGAGTAAGTTTGGAATGCTGAACTATATACATAATATATAACCTGATACCATGCTTAATTGCATATCCTGGATCAGAAGATGATAGTTATATAATGTATATATATATATATCCCACCTGATACACTTTGGCACTATAGCCGTACATAAGAGTGGGAAGGACAAGTGCATCGCTGTAAGACTGGTTGATATAGTCCCAGTGCAGAAGGCAGAATATGGCACCCGAATAACAGCTGATAACTGTTGGTGACCACCATGCAAGACCTTCCAAGCGTAACTCCTTTGTCCTGAGATGCAAGTGAATTGTTCATAATATGTTGACATCACATAAAAGCATTCTGATAAAAACCCTATATATTCATATGAGTTGTCATCATTACAAAGGACATGGGTTTTGAATCGTCGAAATGAGTATAACTCCGATGAATTCATTAGTACAGAATAGCTGTTGAGATTATTCCTCCGGCTGGATTGCAATCATTTACAATCCCTGTACATTCCGGTGACAAAATATTGCACTGAACTGATCACCACATTTGGTATAATCTGTGATATATAAGTCACCAGAGAAAGCATTGCAATCAGCACAATGCTGTCTAGACTCACAAAGATGAGTAATAGATATTCTCAGATGTAATAAATAGAGGCACAATGTGACCTACGCTAAAATCGCGTATGCTCGGGCACTGTATTGTGACCTGCGCTAAGATCGTGTATGCATGGACACAACATGACTCGTGCCAATGACGTGGGCATATTTTATGCCACGACATCACATCTGAAATCAATAAATCACTCAGAGAGAAGGTGTTGACATTAGTGTAGCACCATTATACATATAGTCATGAGGATTTTAAAGAAGACACAGTCTCTCCGATATTGACAAACATGGTACACATATTACCATGCTCTCTGATTATATATTGATATCCCACAGCATACGATGATGGTAATAGCAAACCACTTCGCCGCTGGAGGGTAGTGTTGTATATATACAGCACATGCTTGGGCACTATATGACCCACGCTGATGACGTGGATTCGGGCTGCATCCCAATAACTGCAATGCACCTTCGGTGCAATGGGCTGCAACCCGAGAACTGCTATCCAGCTTCATAGAAAGCTTCCACGTCATCACA
This sequence comes from Cymbomonas tetramitiformis, assembly GCA_001247695.2. Classification (NCBI taxonomy): domain Eukaryota; kingdom Viridiplantae; phylum Chlorophyta; class Pyramimonadophyceae; order Pyramimonadales; family Pyramimonadaceae; genus Cymbomonas; species Cymbomonas tetramitiformis. The sequence goes on from LGRX02003755.1 coordinate 17,354, forward strand.
TAGAGGTCGGACCTCTGTTGTATTTGAACGGCGCTTGACAACCGCCTAGCAATACACTTCCTTGAGGGGGGAAGATGATAAGCTAGAAAAACAACTAAAAACCAAATAAATAATAAAGGCAAATAATAAAATAAAACAATTAAGTTGCATCATTGTTTTTGTTTTGGTAAGCCTGACTATATACAGTCAAACCATGCAGAACTCCATGAAGTTGACACATATTTGTATCAAACATTTCTAAGGTCATCAGCCATGACATACATATGAGCTTGATTTTGAAGACCTAGACATTGTATACATCTAGTCTAGCATGTATCCAGACAAGAATTGTATATTGACACGGTGCAAGCACTATAGCCTCTGCCACCGATGATCATTGAAAAGGGCAACCATTCTTGATATTTCATACATATCATCTGATTGGATCATTAAAGGTGTCAAGAGTACTCAATGCAATATGCAGGCTACGGCCTGAGTACAACACCTAGAAAGGTCAAAGCCACTGAGCTAACCAATGCAGCATAAATGCTAGCTGCCTTGAAGGCTATACAACAAGCCTATTGCCCTTATGTCTTGAAATGTATCCGTGTATTGGCATCTCTTTGAGGTAATCATGCCTGCTGAATGAGCCATACCAATCATCTTGTATTCATGGATCATTACATATCTGATCGTACCGTCATTGAGCAATGCCTATTCTGTGAGATTATATATCACGAGGCATTTTAGTAGTGCACATTAAACAATTGTAGTGCAGCAAAGATCATCAGCTCTTCATCATACCAAAAGGTTAAGTTGTTGTCAAAAGTATTGATTTGTCAGACACCATTTCTCAGAGGTCTATTCATCATGAAAGACAGAATCTGTGCAATCATGGCTATTCAGCCTCCGACATAGCTGACATAGCTATTCAGCTTATGACCCAACCGTTGTTAAGCAGCCTCCACGCTATATGGCTGAAAGATGGCAAGCAATCTCTTCGGTCATTCTTGGGCATAGAGCAATCAAGCACAGCCAATCCAGGATGTTTATCCCAAAATTCTCCAAGAGTTACTCATGTTTTCCATGTGTCACATGAAAACAACCAATACCGCCCTATGATGGAAGTCATCTCCTTCAGTGAGGGGAAGTGGTTATGCTGTAAAGTTGACCAATCTGATCATCATAAAAGTGACAGATTTGAGAAAATCGATTGAAACTTGTATTGAAAATGACTATTCCTTACAATAAGGTATTGCACCTAAGGGAATAAAGGTTTCATCGTCTGAAATAGGAAAAGAGTTTTACATTGACTCTAGTTCCTGAATCCAGAATCACATAGAAAATATGTTCTATCCTATGCATATAAAAAGTACATTAGATTCAGATTCTGAGTTTACAAGTGGACTTGAATGCACTCGGGTTTGTACTGAGTTGCAATTGTCCAAAGTTTTTTCTGACATCATTACTTATTTGTGGAATAGCATACAATGGTATAAACCATCCACATATAGATTGACACCATATTTGTGGTTTCATATCATTTTGGCACATAAGACAAGCATGCTTCATTGAGGAATAAAGACTCTTCGAAAGCTCATTCTGGAATGTTTAGAAATTTGTTGCCTCGTCCATTAGGCCACGAAGTCTTGAAAAAAGCCATGGCGGAACTCGAACCCGCAATCTGCAGCTGGTTTCCAAGCGCAGTTCATCCTCATTCTGGAAAGTGACAGAAATTTTATAGTCATCAACAAGTCACAATTCTATCGGATTGAAATGACACATTCATCATTCATACTTCTTTACCATAACAAGTCTCTGAGTAATGTTTGCCCAAAAATAAAATGGGCACCATTGAGATAAGTGATCATGTACTGAAGAAATACACATATCACTAGACAATGCCATGTTCTAATCATAATGAAATGACATGTCAGTCATCCATCAACTACGAAAATACAACTCGTAGTAAGTTGTTGTCATTGCAGACACTTCTTAATTGACTCTCCATTAGCTTCGATACCAAAGTTAACTTCGGTACCATCACTGATTCCGTTGTTCATTATGACAATCATTATCCAGAAACATTGTCTAAGTTGGGCACACCATTGTCTAAGTTGGGCACACCATTGTCTAAGTTGGGCACACCATTGTCTAAGTTGGGCACACTATAGTGACCCTGAACTGACAATGTATGTGGGCTGCAACCCAAAAACTGCATATTAATTCATAGTGAATTGACATTGGATATTTGACATCATCTGGCATTTGCCACATTCAAAAACGTCAGGCATATTGCCGGTATGACGTAGAGAGAATCGGTGTTCATATTGACATTGTTACCTCGAAATCATTCGATAAGTAATCTCAGTCTGATTACTAAGACCATTTTCACATGACATAATGATTGAATAGCATTCTCCATCACCATCTGATTGGTTTGATGCACCTCTTTTTAAAAGGGGGAGGAAGAGTATAGATTCATTCATTTTTCATACAGCTGCCACAAATTGATTTACATCATTGTGATTTTGCTTGGAAAATTAAAAATCTTATCAAAAAGTTCCAGCATCTGTGTATAGCAGCCATAAAGTTGATGACACGGTACATCATGCCGATTAAAGCATCAAATGAAGTCTTATTTGACTTACTGACACATAAAGTTCATTATGAAGAAATCATAGATACATATTTCTCCGGCTCTATCATATTATATGAAGGGCACTGACATAGGAGAACGATGGTTTTTCAAATGTGAATAAGCTATATTGTAAGCTTACGACCATCACTTTGACGTCAACAGCCTAAGATGCTGATTGTCGAAATTCAAGAGTTAAAGGACTCGTTGAATCAGCCTTGATAACATGTGTTTTGATTGATGAATTGTTGATCCATGGTTTCTCTCCAAATCTAGAGAAGCTTGCACACAAGTTGTTGCCAATGTCTTAAGGAAACATCTGAGCAAAAGATTGCCAGTTGTGCCATCAGGCATCGAATTCCATAACAACAAAGCCGAGTGAGTGAGATCCGCCACTCTAGCTATTTGCCCGTCATTCCTTCCAGGTTCATGACAAGAGACAATTCATCAAAGTCATATACCAATGCATAAGTCACATGCATGGTTGCACAGTTTGTATCCGAATGCAACCCCATCTAGGTTAAGCATCTAGACAGTAACTTTGGCCAACCAAAAGCCTTCCTGTCTTCGGATATCTTGAGCATTCTCATTTCCAGCTCCATTATGGACTAGGAAGCATCATGACTGTGCTTCGCCAGGACGCTGATCCTCAAAACTGCACACTTGAGGCGAGCCTTATGAGACAGTGACCTTTGGCTTGTGGGGCGTCAACCCCTTATCAAATCCTGAACACTTGGATAAATTTATCATGATGCAACTTAAGTGGGATTATAAGTTCCACATAATCATATTGTCTACGTATGCTGAAGGCATAACTGCCGCATATGGTCACAATAGGTCGCAGCTTCTATAACAATGTGGCTTCTGAGTCAAAAGCTGATAGCCGATGACTTTTGCCAATAATTGCCGACCAAATAATAATCAGGCCGTGGAAACATATACCCAAGAGGTTTTCGTCCATCGGTCATATATATATATCAGGGCTGCATCCCCAGAACTGCAGGGCTGCATCCCAAGAACTGCGATGCACCTTCGGTGCAATGGGCTGCAACCCGAGAACTGCAGGGTTATATCCCTAACATTTTTACCCTGCATCAAATTGATATGACAGGAGCAGGAATTGATCCTTCCTTGCTAAGGTGTAGTGAGCCTTGTATACATCATACCCTTACACAGATACGCGTATGCGGGTACCAATATCTGTGAAAAACTGCTAATGCTACCTTTGCCAAGACCGTGGTTTGTCATCGGATTCTGTGGCCAGTCATCCGAAGCTACCGGAGACATCGACTGAGGTAGACGGAGTTGTGATCCTAAGTTATGCTTGACACACATAACTAAAATAAATTTCACATTAGTACGTGGCGAATCCATTCTCACTCATCGCGATAGATGTTCGTCAAAGCGTGCGTACTGGACCAATAATCAAGAGTGAGCAGACCGGGTAAAGGATTATAAGTCCAATCTTGTTAAGCAGGGCCACTCTGTTTGCATTAAAACAAGCCCCCGGTGAAATAACTCCGGAAACAAACACGGGCTCCCCATGACCGCCTGCGAACCTCCGAAGTAGCTTCAGGAGGGGAGGAAGGGTTGGGTGCACTAATATATAACAACTGTGGAAACGAACAGCAAACGATCAGTTGTATATATCAGGCCGAGAATCGTTCGATTATAAATCGTTAAATCGTGGGATCATCGTTCGCAAAAGCGACGACGGCTAGCGCAATAATCCGTAACGTACACCTCGGATACCTTGAATCGTCACTCTGACGCACGATACGTGTGGATCAATCAGTAATCCAGCGTCAATCTGTATCACGAAACGCAATTCATTGAACCTTGAAACGTCACTCTGAAATACGATACGCAATTCAAAGGGGGCTACATCCTAAGAACTGTAAGGCCTATAAGGCATCATGCTAAGGTGAGGGACTAAAGTGGACTCAGTTCCCCCCAATAACCTAAAAACACCATGAGGGACGCCTCAAATCGGTGTAAGAAGACTGGTACCAGCAGAAGCAACAACAACAATGACATCAAAGACATATACAAAGGTATGCCCGTTGTGAGGTCACAACTCTTTTAAGAGGGGAGATCTGTCAGGGTCATGACCGATTACATATGTGTCATACATGTCATACGTGGCATACCTGTCAGACATGTCATATCATGTCATGTCATGTCATGTCATGTCATGTCATGTCGAGTCATGTCATATATCATAATGACAGACAGTCGTCAGTACGGTCGACTATGACTGTACATGTCGTCAGATGATAAGTCACATCATCTGTCATTATTCAAGGAAAGACTTGAATGACACCTGTCATCGAGAGTTCATATGTCGAACTCGAAGATGGCAAAGCAAGATACATCTTGAAGTAACAAACAAGAAATCATCTTCGCTTCAAGCATGTGCGGAACAAGCATGCGCAGTATTATGGGGCGAACGTATTATTCGTTCTGACGATACTGGTCGTTCAACCAATGTCTCGGGTTCACAACCCAATGGCGGTGCCATCTATGCGATGGGAGACATTCGGTATTTAGATGAGCTAGCGTTGTGCTAGAGGCAGCATCTTCTCACAGAAGTCTGCACTCATCTCCGCTATTATCTTGCGCGTGTGTTACCGTCCTATAACACAGCGTTTACTATTATTTTATATGATATACTGAGGGCTCGCTTATCCAGCCCTAATATGAGGGTCCCTGACGGCCTTCCTGCCGTCCCAGCCCTGGAACAGGTTCACTGACCCGGATAGCTGCCCCGCCTAATAAGCCGCTCTGAGAGATCCACTGGGCAGAAATGCTTCCCTCCACGGGCCACGTACACCACATCACCCTCACAGTACTGGTCATTCTTCCTGGATGTCAGGAGAAAGACCATGTGGGTCGGATAGAACCTCATTGCCCCAACCCAGATCATCTTCATGTCCGAGTACCGCAGGCATCCCGCCCACATCACTGACCCCATGTATGCCACTGTCAGTCTGATGATGGAGAACCTGCCTTTGCTGTCTGTGTGGTACATCCTGATGCCGGTGGCCAACAGCACGACGGGCATGGCTGCCTTCCTATTCTTCACACCTAGCCCGAACTTCCTCCGAGCCTGCTCCCGAACTGCCTTGCACAGCTCCGTCTTGGTGGGGTTCTGGTCCTTCGGCACCAGAGCCACGTCATGCACCGCGTGGATAGCCCCCGATTGTGTCTTAACCACTGAGTATGTGTCTGCCCTGTCCATGACGAACCTCAGATACAATGCCACTGTCACCGGCAATGCAGGGCAACACTCCCGCGGTGGCTGTCTGGCTGCACACCACCTGGAGAACCTCCCGAATGCTCCCAAGTAACTATTACACCAGCTGCCCACTGCCCTGGTGGTCACCATGTCCAGCTTCATGCTCCTCAGCAGCTCCTGCTCCAAGGGGTCCCTAGGGCTGACCTCCACTTGCCTCCAGAAGGCCGAGTCCAGATGCCCTCCTGCTCATGCCGAAAAGTCCACCCGCAGAGCCATCACCCTGAAGTTAGGCGGGCCCACGGCTCTCTCATTAGCCCGGCCCGCACCAGGCAGGAACAGAGCCTCTGCCGTATCCCTGGGGAGCTCCCTCCAGTCCCGCACGAAGGGTGCAAAGTGTTGCCCGTCTGGACAGAGGATGGGCCACCAGTGCCTGCCAGTCCAGTACGGCACAATGATAGTAGCCACCGTTGAAAACCTCCTGAGCACCTCCAAGAGCCTACCCACCAAGCCGAAGGGGGGGTTGCACCAGTTGTTCTCAAGCCACCAGTCTGTAAGGGAGAAACAGTCAATGTTCTCCGAGCCTGGACACCACCACCTGTTGTTGAACCGAGGCAGCAAAGCATTCTTGTCTGTGGCAAAGCGGTCCACTGTGTGCTGACCCCAGAGTCCGTCAAGCCACCTGAACCAATACGGGTTCAGTTGCCAGTCATCCCCATCATAGATGCCTGCCAGATAGTCCGCCTGAGCATTCAGCTCCCGAGGCACCCACACGGGATAGAGTGACACCCCCAGCCGGGTGCACTCCCAGAAGATGCTCACCACCAGCCGATGCAGCCGATGCTTAGAGCTACAGCCTTTGTCCAAAATCTGACAGCCTGCCTGAGAGTCTGTGTACAGTTTAAGTGTACCCCCCTCCACAAAGCCCGAGAAGGACCGAAGGGCCTGCAAGTAGCCCACCATCTCCCTGTGTGTGGAGGACTCCTCCCGCTCTGCTAGGGTCAAGTGACCTCTGGCGACCTGCTCCAGCCTGCCTGTAACCGCCTCCAGGACTGCTCCCCAGCCTGTGCCACCTGCATCTGTCCACATCCTATTTCTGAAAGCCAAGAAGACCGGCCAGATAGGGGCTTCGAACTGCCGCCTCTGCACCGAAAGCCAAAACCGGAGCTCTTCTGCCACCTCCTCTGTAAGCCTGATGGCCTTGTCCCAGGCGGTGTGCCTCTCAACCTCAAAGTACATCTCCCGAGAGAACATCTGACACACCTTACCTAGGGCCAAGCTGAAGCTCTGAATCTTCCCCGCCAGTCTGGAGAGCTCCCTGGGAGAGGTCCACTGCCTACCAAGTGCATCTGTCACTCGAGCCTGAAAGGAGTCCCACTTCTTTTGGGGCACGTAGAACACCCCTCTGACAGAGTCAATACCAATTCCTAAGAACTCAATCAACTGCTGAAAACCCAAAACTGACTTCTCCTGGTTGACCAAGAAACCACTGTCCTCCACGTCCCGAAGGACTGCCGCCTGCTCCTCTGCAAAGGGTCTACCGGAAGGTCTCTGAATGAAAAGAAAATCATCCAGGTAGTGAACCAAGCCTGCACCTTGCCTCCTCCACCGAGCAGCTAGCTCATTGGTGATCTTGGTGAAGAAGTAAGGAGCAGGCGCCAGACCGAAAGGCAGAGCCTTAAACACATAGAACCTCTCCTGCCAGCTAAAAGCCACGTAGGTGTGGAAGTCCTGGTGCAACTCTACGTGGTGATAGCCCGAAGTTAGGTCAAAAGACCAGAGAGAGCCCCGCCAGAAAAGCAAGTCTCTCACAATAGCCAGAGATTCATACTTGAACTTCTGGACTACTATGAAAGAATTGACATACCTGCCATTCCAGATAAGCCGCTTCTTGGGCGGCTTATCTGGGCCCATGTCCCTGTAAGCCACTGCTAACGGTGACACCACTGTGGGCTGAGTGAGCCACTCCTCTGCCGCGCCAGACTGAACCAAGCCAAATACCGCCTCCGTAACAAACTCTGCTTCTGCCAAAGCCGAAGGTGCATTAGCCGAGAACCGGCTAGGCGGAGGGCCTGCAATCCAAGTGAGCGGGACGCCGAAAAGGATCCATGTCACCACCAAAGCGGAGGCGAAGGACCTCCAGAAGCCAACTCGCTGCCTCAGCCTGCCTGTGATCCTCGGGACCTCCGGGACCCCCGGGACCTCCGTAGCTGGAGCCTCGTCGAACTCCGACGGGCAGTCCACAAATTCTGCAACACACCGAACCTACTAAGCTAACTCACCTAACCTCTGAAAAACCGAAGCCAATCCAAAAGAAATCAAGGAATTGGTTGATAGCCCGTCGTGGGGCGCCGCGTCTCAAGAGCATTATTACGTGATCGAGGATTGGAAACAACGAGTTAAAGCGGCTACAAGGGAGATTCCTCAAGCAATTGCAAACATTATGCGTGCATCTAACATACAATCAAAGTGCCGGAAGGTTACTAAAAGATTCCTCACAGCGGAATTACACCGCGACGTTGGAGCTCGAGCGAAGGAGCGAACCCTAAAACCATTAGAAACGAATTAACATCACGACAAACTCTCATTACTTTACGTGCTCAAGCGGGCGAGAAGCCAGCGAGTCTCTCGGGCTATAAGCCGGAGTTCCGCGACCACTGGAGACCCAGTGACGCCATACCGCAGGAAGCGGTTTTAACATTCAACGTCCTTTACCTCCTTTTCCCTTGCCACCATTCTGTGGGCATTGGGGCGAGATATGCTCTGGAGAACCGCAAATAAAGCAAGCTCTACCCTGCACAACAGGCTGAGTAACGCGATTGCGTCCGCCTGCAAACGGCCGGTTGTCATTGACGCGAGTGCGTTTTGAATTCCTCTCCTTTTCTAGCTTCGCCGCGCGCTCAGCTATAGCCTTCTTGGCTTTTTTCAACTTCTTCTCTTGCTCCTCAGTAGCCACGATTGGCTCTCCCTCGAACTGTTGGGCCGTAGGCCATCCAAACTTAAACGCTATGTCGATAATTTGGGCCTGTTCTTCAGCCCAGAGCATACCTTCTTCGATTGCTGCTTGCGCTTTTTTGACTTTCGCAATTCGCTCCTCGGTGATCGACTCAGGGGCCTCGAGCCCCTCCAGTTGCTGCTTGACCTCGAAGAAAACATCATCGGCCTTGTCCAGTTTGTCGAACTGCCGCTTGCAAGAAAGGTCCTCGGATTTCGATCCTCCTTGCTTGGTATGAACGAAACCGCCGGAGGTCCAGGCAGTAGGGCGCTGGAGCTTTCTCTTCTCTGGCGCTTTCGCCCCTACTGTCTGCAGGATTGCGGTCGCTGTGCCGCTAGCCAACCTGTTGCGCCGTTCCTGGACCAAAGCTGCCAAGTGAGATTGTAGATTCTTTTCGGCTTCGGAGAAAGACGGAACGATTTCATCAAGTTTTGCCGAATACGCTGCGAACTCAGGTGACGCCTTAACTCTGGCGATCTTCTCTTCCAACTGCGCGTCTGAAAAATCATCCATACTGAGAATTCACAGAATATATATACACTTAAAATTCCACTGTAACTCTGTAACAAAATGATACCCTTCCCGAAAACAGATCAAGTGTCGGAGCAGAACTCTACAGAGTTCCCTACCTTATACTGCTGGTACAGCAGTCTGCATTGACCCGGGCCCTTCGGTCCGGTCTGTCACATAACCAGAGTTATGTGACACAGCACCTCTCGCTCCGCTCGCTGCACTGTGACACATAACATCCAGTTAGGAACCCTCCCAGTTGCCAGTTCCGGCGGTACAGTAGGGTTTTTAATAGAATTTATATTTTTCCAGTGGAAGCCGGAGGTTATTCGTTATAGGGTGTTGAATCCCCCAAATGGAAAACGTTTGGGGGGTGGCTTTGGGCCTTTGGCTCCCCGAAGGCGGGCTTTAGGCCCTTGGCTCCCACGAAGGCGGGGGGCTTTGGGCTTTGGCCGAAGGTGAAGGCCACATTTTTTGTTTGAAAAAATGCTTATCACGCCGCACTCTCAGGACTTTGTCCCCTTTGCTAGCGTAAATGTTTTATTATTATTATTATTATTATGCTTATATATATAGGGCTTTTTGGATCATTTTTCAAGGTGGGTCATGGAAGCAGTGACTTTTGCCCCCCCTCTCCCAGGGGGGTCGGCAGCCCTGCTCTTGTGTCACCACTCGATCTGCGGTGTCAGGTTTAGGCTCCCAGCTCTCAGCTCATAAAACACCTAAGTATTTTATTCGATCATCTTTTTGACTGCGAAATCCGTGCGAGCCACTGCACAGCTTTCTTTACCTGCGTACATATATATATATTCACTATATATATATTTCACACTTCCCGTCAGGTTATGGGTTACCACTAGCTGGTGGTTTCTCACGTTCTTTTTAGCTATCATTCGGATCCCGCGCAACGCGGTATACAGTGACGCAACGTCACTACTCATCCAACCGGCCGGCAGTCACGCACCGTTACTTCGCCGCCTTCCCCCCAAACGTGCTGCAACAGCATCCACAGTTATTATTTGAGCGTAACGCCCAATCTTTTTCTTCGTGCGCAACGCACGCTTACAACCACCATTTCCGACTACGTCCTACAGTACCCGACATGTCAGCAGCCACCAACACGCATCTTGGCAGTAGGCTTCGGGCCGCCCGCGCCACTGGCGGGGGGTCCCCCCATTCTACCCCTGCTTCCAGTCCTGGCGGGGATGACGACTCCGACCCCATCATTCGGATGTCCACTTTGCGGAGCCGCCCAACGCCGATTTCTCGGTCTGCGACCTCTGCTGAGTTCCACGCCGACTGCGATGCCTGGGTCTCCACTCCAGTTCGAGCTTCTCAACGTGGAGAATTCACCGACAAGCTCGACTTCGCCTTCTCCTATGGGGAGGAGCTATCGAAACTACTTTGTGCCCACGGCTTTAAGCCCAAAATTGGCATTACCCTTGACACCCCCGAAGCTGAATCCGATTTCGCTGTCCTCTTGGCCAACATGTCTCATGTCTTTGGCCCTGTGTCCCGCGACGAGTTCCTGAAGCTTCTGGATCTGGACAACGAGTACGAGGTCTACCACTTGACCCTGAACGAACTCATCTACATCGTCCTCCCAACGGTTCTCCGCGGTACTGCCCTGACTCTTTACGAGGAGTCTTCCCTGGTGCACCCCCATGACGGCCGCTGCGCACTGCAGCGGCTGCGTTTTCACGTTGAGGGCATTGGGGACCCCGACCCTCATCGGTTTTGGGTTCGCCTTCGCGCTGTGGTCATCGACGAGACCATTGAGCCCGCCCCCCAGCTTGCGGTTTTCCGCGTGCTCGCGGACAAGCACCGCACGCTCAATCCGTCCTACGCCGACAGCGACCTCGTCCAGGACCTGTACGCCGTCCTTCGTGCATCCGCCTCTGCCTCCCCCCACTTCGCGCCCCTCTACCTGGTGGTGCTCCGTGAGTTGGGCATGGGTCAACCCTTCACCTACACCTCCCTCGCCCTCCGCCTCAGCAAGGTCTTCCGCGACGAATTCCCGCTGGCGCGCCGGTCCGAGCCGGTGTCCGGTGGTGGTGGCTCAGCGGCTGGTGGTGGTGCCCGAGGCGGTGGTGGCGGGTCTCCTGGTGGCTCCGCTTATTCCTTCGGCTCGCGCCGTAGGGAGAAGCCCGTCGGCGATTGGAAGCCCGTCAAGGGCGTTCGCTACCTTCAATGGGAAGGGAAAGGTAGCCCCTGCGTCACTTGCTTCCGCCTCTGGGCGGTGACCGACGCACACCTGGGCACTGCGGGTGTGTGCCCTTACTCATGCACCAAGGCATTTAGCCCTGACCGTGTCCCTCCTGATGCTCCGCCCCCTCCCTCGAAGCCGCCACCTTTGTCTGCGTGGCCTCCGTCCGCCGCTCCTGCCGCGCGTGCTCTGCAGGTGGAGCCGGAGCCGCAGGGTGGCACCGCGCCGCAGAGCCCGGCTGTCATGCACGTTCGTGCCATCGAGCCCGCTCCCGATTCGTACGAGATGGACGGCGGGCCTGTCATCGACCTTGATGCTGGTGACGCGGCGTGGGTGCCTGCCGCCATGGCGCTGTCTCAGTACATTGACGAGGAGGACGACACCGACTGGCCTGCTTTCCGCTCTGGCCCCGTCTACATCCCGCCCACGGACCTCGGCAAATCGGCCGTGACCGATCACGGCATTGCACCACCGTCTGGTGGTGCACCCTGATTGCAACATCATTACAACGCACCTCACCTAGCCTCTAGCTTTGCATCTTGCTTCGGACTACAGCCTATGCGGGGTACCGCTCTAGATGGACACTGGGGAGCCCCATTGGGCCCGTAACAATTTGTGTTGCTAGGGTTTAGGGTGTGTTTGCTTGCTGTGTCCTTTGCCTGACACCTCACCTCTTCGCGGTGAGGTGGTGTCATGGAAGCAGTGACTTTTACCCCCCCTCTCCCAGGGGGGTCGGCAGCCCTGCTCTTGTGTCACCACTCGATCTGCGGTGTCAGGTTTAGGCTCCCAGCTCTCAGCTCATAAAACACCTAAGTATTTTATTCGATCATCTTTTTGACTGCGAAATCCGTGCGAGCCACTGCACAACTTTCTTTACCTGCGTACACATATATATATATTCACTATATATATATTTCACACTTCCCGTCAGTGGGGGGTGGAGGGGGAGAGGGGTTTGGCCTTCGGCGGGACAAGGTGGTAGAGGGGGGGGGTTGGCCTTCGGCACCGAAAAAGGCAGGGGGGAGGGCTTTGGGCTTTAGGTCAAAACCCCCAAACGATTTCCGGGCCAATTCTTTTGAAATTTAACACCCTATGTTAGGATTATGTTAGATATATGGTGATACGGATACGGGTCCATCGGCGTCGTCGGCTTGCTCAATCACGCACTCGTCGCACTCGATGTCGGCGGTGGGACAATTGGCTGAGTCATGCAATAAGCCTGGAGGGCAACGGACACACTCCGGCACAAAAGCCTTGTGCTGAAATCTGTATAGGCAGCCCTGACCGGGAGTCCCGGTGCAGGCCCCTATGACATTCTCCTAGGACCAACACTGGACTGCTGACTGATTGGTAGGTTCGTGTTGTGACACACGCTGTGTCAGACACAGGTAGGCTAGACTCCGAGACCGTCCGAGACCGTTCCGGGGATATCTAGCTTAGGGTTTATTTATCTTAGACAGTTTATCCACACTGAGTACGGGACTATCTGATATCTGGTGTACTAGGATATTCCGGTAGGTCGTGGCCCCATCCACGCTTTTATTCCACTTGCTATCTTGGCCATGATTGGCTAAGCCGCCGCTTGAAGAGGTGGTGCGCACTTGCGCGTTTGGGTGCGACTAGGATTTGGGACATGGCTTTACGGTAGACGTCTTTTTTGCGGCTGCGAGTCATGGGCACCGCGCGTTGCTATTGCTCGGTTTTGGCAATGTTCATCTACGTTATTTTGCCTGCCCTGATCCCGCTGGTTTACGTATTTTGGGCTGGTGCTCCGGACACCTTCGACCACGACGACATTTGCAAGTGCCTCACGCTCGTTTCGCCTCTCCGCACGTTCTGCCGTTACGCCTTTCCTTCATTTCCGCCACAACACCCAAACGTGCAGCCGCGCATCATCTTTTCTCTGGCTTTCAGAAGTATGGCAGCATCTACACGAGCTCGCAAACGCCTATTGAAGGACTCCGATTTGGACGCCTCAATACGGCTTTTGGATGCGGTTCGGGACACTCCGACCGCTAGCACCCCACCTGTGGTGCCCCCTGTTGCTTCCAGCAACACCGACGCTGCTGTCGCGTTGCGGAAGCACCTGGTCGACCAACATGCCACGGTTGACGCGGTGTACAAGGGGCGCTTGCATCGGGCTTGGGCCAAGGGTATCCGCGAGGATATCCTTGGTTCCAAGAAACATCATTATCGTGGTACTGACGACACCGACCGCCTCTCCGAGTTGGTGGTGCAGCTTCGGACCGAGTTTCAGTCCGCTGGGTTGGACTTGGCCCCCTTTGACCTCGACGACCCCACCTTTCTGGTTATCGAGAAGGTTAATGGACTCCTCTATGACGTCTTGGCCCTCGTCGTGGAGCGGAACTTTGTGGCTGACACCTGGCTTCGGGGTACGGACTCTTCGGCTGACCGAGATGGACGTCGAGCTCTCATCGACATCATCAAGGGGAGCGTGCCGGCGGTCTTACGCGAGAGCCACCAGCAGGAGCACGCGGCTCTTCGTTATCCCGCAGGCGTTGACCCGCAGCCGATCTTGGCTCGCGAGCAACGTCTGGTGCGGGATAACCGCGCTCCTGACTGGCGGCCCACCGACGAGACCCGCAAGCTTTCGCTCTACAACCGCATCGACCCAATCTTTTACGCGGCGGTGAAGGTGCGTTATCCGCTTGCGGGTGACCTCAACGGGGTCACTCTCCGCTCGCTTCAGGCTCTCGTCGTGGCCATCTTCCAGGCATGGGCACAGTCGGACGATGGGGCGACAGCGCGTGAGAAGCAGGTGCTGGGGTCGGACGGCAAGCCCTCCGCCCTGGTCACGTCGTCGGAGTACACGGTGCTCCTCGAGGAGATTGCGGCCTTGAAGGCCTTGGTGCGTGGTGGCCGTGCGGGCGGGGGACAACAGCCGCAGCCGCAGCATCGGGGGAAGCAGCATCCGAGGGGGTTTCGCGTGGGTGCAGGCAACCCCCCCGCGGTCGGCTTCGACCGCGACAGCATGAAGGCGAAGCCGCCGTGCCACCGCTGCCGCAAGGCCGGTAAAGGTGAGGTGTATCACCCGTACCGCGACTGCCCGCTTGGCGGTCGCCAACACTCGCCGGCCACGGCCGCGGCTTTCTGCATTCCCATTGAGCAGGAGGACGCGGAGGGCCTGCACGCATTGGCGCTCGTGCAGGTCTTCCAGGACGCGGCAGACATTGGACCGGAGGCATTCTCGCATGCGGCGTTGGCGTATGGTCCGCCCGCGGTGCTCTCCACGGACGGCGTCGGTGGGATCGACGTGGCGGCCTACGGTTTCTCCGTGCCGCCTCCGCCTTCTGGCGGGACCGACGACGAGGACATCTTGCGGCGGCTTGATGCCCTCACCTCTGAGGTTCAGGCCGCCCAAGACAAGGTACATTTTACCCACGCATCTTTCATTCCTGGGAGCGGAGCGGAGGGGCATGCATCGGCTCTGGTGTGTGGCCCTGCCGCTGCGGTGGGGATCACACCGGAGGGGCAGGTTCCGGCAGGTGGTGCGGCGGCATCGGCGTCCGCCGTGCCGGCCCCTGCTATGCCTGTTTCGCAGGTGGAGGATGTGGAGCCCGCGCCAACTCAATCGGCGCGGGTGACCACCACGGAGGCGACATGCGGTGTGTTCGCAGGCTTCGTGCAGACGGTTAATCACGCCGCCGTCCACCCGCCTGACCTGACAGGCTACAGTAATCACTCACCAATAAGAAATAGTAGCAATAAGAAACCAGCCAGCGTTTTTTTGGGGGGGGGGTCACAACTTGACGAAATTTGCTGGCTAGCTTTAATTTCTTAAGAAATTGGCCAAAATAAGAAATCAAGGGGCTGGCTGGCTTGAATCATAGTGAAAACTAGTTAAGAAATTTTGGCTGGATTATTTGGTGGGTTTACTTGATTTAACAAGGATTTTGATGCTTATACACAATTTATCTCAATAAAAATATCATACAGACTGTTGAAGTTGTTCGAACGGAGGTGCAAACGTTGGCTGGTCGGCGAAAAGTGACTTATCAACTATCACATGTCTGCTCACGGCTTTCAGGATCCATACTAAAATTTTACCACTGTGGCCGTCGCTGAGTGCCAATTTCATTATAGCTGGCTGCCTCCTCCTTAAGCAATAAGAATAAGAAATTGGCTGGCTGAGCTACGAAATCGGGATTTCTTATTCTTAGCAATTTCATAGGTCGCTGGCGCTGGCGGGGGGGGGGTCACAACTTGACGAAATTCGCTGGCTGACCCCATATTTAGGACTTTCTTATTGGTGAGTGATTACTGTATGACACGGACGACTACGAGGATTTCGCGGACGGTACTTTCGCGGTGAAGCCGCGGGCTCCGGCCGGTGCTGTCGGGTGCGGTGTGCCGCCTTTCGGCTTTGGCAAGCCGGCGATCGGAGCTCTCGCGGTGCTTTCTCTCTTCTGCATTTCTTTTGCAGGTGTAGCTGTTTCGGCTTCCACGACTTCTGATGTGTCAGCTTCTGCATCGGCTCCGGAGATGCCTTCGCCTGGTGGTGATCTCGATTGGGAGAATCCGTCATTTTACTTTACGAATGATTTTGTTGATTCAGCGAACCCGGCTCAGGGTTTCTTGTTGGCTCACGATGTGCCGCCGCTTCAGCCGCCCGAGCCTCCACACTGTGAGCCTGCTAGCCTTTCAGGATTTGTCTCAGACAGATTTGGGAATTGGCATGGCCTACTACTACGGCATGGCCTTACATGAGAGCGGTCCTCTCGATGTGGAGCACTACTATGGAGCTGGTTTCTTTACATCCTACTATGGCATGGACCTCCGAGAGGCCATCGCTGACTACTACGATGCCGTCGATTGACTTCTTGTTCACTCTGGATGCACACCGACATGGTGGTGTGCGGAACTCCGGTGACTTCAACAAATTTTCTGGTTTATGGTTTTACTTTGACACCTTTGAAATCTTCAATTTGACTTGCTGACACAGAGCCTTTCAGTAGTTTAGCGGGACCTTCATTGCTCGTGTGTTTCTGCTCTTGTGCTAGCTAGAGGGTTCTAATTTGTGTATCAGAATTGCACAGTTAGATTAGCAGTTAGGCCTTGTCACCCTGGCTCCTGCCCTAACACCTAACAACTTTACATTTTCTGACTCTCCTAGTCAGTCACCACCCACAGTGCTGGGGTGGTGTGCTGAAATTTGTATAGGCAGCCCTGACCGGGAGTCCCGGTGCAGGCCCCTATGACAGACTCCTAGGACCAACACTGGACTGCTGACTGATTTGTAGGTTCGTGCTGTGACACACGCTGTGTCACAGGTAGGCTAGACTCCGAGACCGTCCGAGACCGTTCCGGGTATATCTAACTTATTTATCTTAGACAGTTTATCCACACTGAGTACGGGACTATCTGATATCTGGTGTACTAGGATATTCCGGTACCTTGGAGACGACGTGAAAGGAGACGGAATGCATGCCGAAGTGTTTGTTGTCGCGGCGCCCATGTTGTTGCTGCTAATTGCCGCCCTTGGCGAGGGGCGAAGCGGCAAAGCGGTGTTGTCCTTGACGTTCACGTAGAGTACAATATTGGGTGCCCTATAGTAGTATCTAGTAGTATGTGTCTATGTGACTCCTTGTGTCACTCACACCTGAAGCATCGTAGTTGCGGTCGCGGTGTCACACGTTATGATGATGACACTGCGACACGCGCCCCTCTCAGACAATCTTCCCGCAGTAATAACTTGGCAGCGTAAGCCGCCACTCCTTATTCCCGTAATATTATCCTCGAGTCCTTTCACTGCTGTGTACCTCTGCAGTGACCGTACCGCCTTTTTCCCGTACCCCTCTATGTAGCTAGTAGATATCGGGTTTCTCATGACGCTACCGCCGGTTGAAACGGCGATTTCCGGTAGAAGGGTATATACGCCGGCAAAAACGGCACACGGTTTTCAAATATTGGTTTTGACATTGTAGCTATCGAATGTGTGTGTGATCACGCGCATAAGCGTACGCCGATCACTAATCATATCGAAGTACTTGCGAAACTAGCCGGACCACGGAGAAATCACCATGTGTTTTGCGTATGTCGTGGGCGATATAACACTCTAGATGGCATGCGCACCATGGAAATGAGTTGGTATATGTGTATAGTCAACATGGATATCATACCGGAATATCCTAGTTCACTAGATATCAGAGGGTCCCGAACTGTGTGGATAAACTCTCATAAGAAATAAACCCTAAGCTAGATATACCCGGAACGGTCACGGAGTCGGAACGGTCTCGAGTCTAGCAACCTGTGACACTCGGTGTGTCACAGCACAGGCTTACGGATCAGTCACGGTCCAGTGTTGGCTACCTAGGAATCTGTCATAGGGGCCTGCACCGGGACTCCCGGTCAGGGCTGCCTATACCGATTTCAGCACACCACCCCAACACTGTGGGTGGTGACTGACAGGTAAGTCAGAGAAGTCAAGATAAGTTAGGGTAGGAGCTAGGTAGGGTGACAAACCTAACTGCTAATTCAACTGTGCTATTCTGATACACAAATTGAAACCCTCTAGCCGGCACAAGAGCAGAAACATACAGGCACTCAGGTCCTGCTAAACTACTGAAAAGCACTGTGCCAGCAAGTCAGATTGAAGAATTTAAAGGTGTCAAAGTAAAATCATAAACCAAATTGAAGACCGTGTCGAGGTCAAAGTAGATTTCAGTACACCACCAGAGTGGTGCACTGCCAGAGCCAGAAGGAAAGCTACTCGGGGGCAAAGTCCAGAGGAGCACCGTCACCGCAATGTCCACGGTAGTAGCTTGCAGCACTGCTCTCCAGTGGGTCAGGCGGCCGGTGAGCCACCGTCGCAGCACCCAGGGAGTGCAGCACCGCATCCAGAGTGACGGGGTCCAGCTCGGATATACCGGGGTAGATGCATAAGTCTCCCCTGCACAGCACAGGCTGCGGTGCAGCCCGACCCGATACCTGCACAGAGTCGATGTCATTGGCCGCCGTGTACGTAGGCGCGGCAGCTCCCACTCCCATGATCGAGATCAAAAGAAAGAGAGAGACAAAGTAATGAAACCCCCACGGGCCCGCGTGTGCGGGGAAGCCCCATGGCGGCTTGCCACATCCGTAGGTGCGGGAAGCACCACCAGACACAGGCACGTGGGTCGCGGGCTCCGACGCATGGTTTGCCGAAACGGCCGGAGCCCGCGGCTTCACGATGAAGCTGCCGTCGGCGAGGTCCTCGTAATCGTCCGTGTCGTAACCCGTGAGATCAACCTGCCCGATGGCGGCGTGGTTCACGGTCTGAACGAACCCAACGAATTCACCGTCCGCGTCCGCTGTGGTGGTTACCCGCGCCGATTGCAGTGGCGCGGGTTTCACATCCGTTCCCTGCGAGACAGGCATAGCAGGGGCCGGCACGGCGGATGCCGATGCCGCCGCACCACCTGCCGGAACCTGCTCCTCCGGTGTGGCCCCGCCCGCTGCGGCGGGTCCGCACACCAGAGTCGAAGCCTGCTGCTCGATGCCGTCAGGAGGCGGGAAAGATGCGTGGGTGTAATGCACCTGCGGGTTGGCCGCGGAGTGAACCTCCGCGGCAAGATCGTCGAGTCGGCGGAGAATATCATCTCCATCGGAAGCCGGTTGCTGCTCCACCGTGAAGCCGTAGGCGGACACGTCGATGCCGCCCACCGCTCCCGCACAAAGCACCGCGGGCGGCCCGTACACGGCGGCCGCACGTGCGAAGGAATCCGCTCCATCATCTGCTGCCTGCTGGAATAACGCGCACATGGCGAGCGCGTGCACCTCCTCTGCGTCCTCCTCGTCGATGGGAACACAGAATGCTGCAGCAGAGGTGGGCGGGTGTTGGCGCCCGCCCAGCGGGCAGTCGCGGTAGAAGTGATAGTTCTCACCTTTGCCCGCCTTCTTGCACCTCCCGCAGAACGGTAGGCTATTTAATTTAGAATATTTTTTCATAAGTTTAGAATACCCCATTTTATCGTTAATTTAGAATAATTTTTCTTTATGTCATCCGGCTATGACCGGTGCATGCATCCATGACGTTGTACCTGTACCTGTTGAGCTATCCCCATGCCATGCGAAATATTACACTGAAGAGTTGTCTTGCCGTGATGTCCATATGTCCGAATGGAACCAAAAACCGTTCGATTAAAATCGAACGGTTTTTGGTTCCATTCGGAAAGATTCACGGCCGTGAATCTAAAAGTCACGGCCGTGATTAACGACTCTTTACGCATAATGACTTTTATTATTTGCCATCTTTGCCACAATAGACACTCACGGCGTGTTCTGCTTGACAAAAAGTAAGTAACTTGAAGCCTTGAGCTTCAACTTACTGAAAGATATGTATCTTGGCAGTATGTGTGCCAAGTTTCGTGCTCTAGGACGCACGGGAAGCCCTCGGCTGTTTGGCATCTTTGGGTTTGGGTGTCACGTTCGAACCCAAACCCAAAACATCTGCCTTAGAAATAGATTGCGCGTTTCGCGCAAAAGTAACTTGAAGCCTTGAGCTTCAAGTAACTCAAATATACGTATCTTGGCAGTATTCGTGCCAAGTTTCGTGCTCTAGGACGCACGGGAAGCCCTCGGCTGTTTGGCATCTTTGGGTTTGGGTGTCACGTTCGAACCCAAACCCAAAACATCTGCCTTAGAAATAGATTGCGCGTTTCGCGCACAAGTAACTTGAAGCCTTGAGCTTCTGGTAACTTAAATATGTGTACCATGGTAGTATTCGTGCCAAGTTTCGTGCGTTAGGACGCACGGGAAGCCCTCGGCTGTTTGGCATCTTTGGGTTTGGGTGTCACCTTCGAACCCAAACCCAAAGGCAAAGGCATAGGACAGTTTCGTAGATTCTGTCCCGATGCCTTTACAACCTCGCTTGCTAACTCATATTACAATGAATATTCAACATTCAAGCGTTGGATACCCCACGCCAACGGGAAGCGCTCGGCTGATTTGTTATTTGGGTATGCGCACCCAAATGACAAAAAACGCATCTTTGAAACTCGTTAGTTTCAAAGATGCGTGGCCGATGCCTTCGTGCTTATGTGTGTTAATCCATATGAAATATTCCATGGAATAAATGTGAATATCCCGCACAAACGGGAAGCGCTCGGCCGTTTTGTAAAATTAGGGTGCACCCAAAATACAAAACGCATCTTTGAAACTCGGAAGTTTCAAAGATGCTTGCCGGTCGCGTGCAGCGGTAAAAGGCAAGTCAAAGGGTTTAGAATCTAGAAGAAGTACAGGGGCCTTTTTTTCAAGCAGGACACGCCGTGAGTGTCTATTACAACGGCGCCCACCATTATCACAAGCGAGACAAACCTTCTTAAAGCTTTTTGGAGGCTTCCTCATGATGGCACCAGCGGGAACGAGAGCGTTTGACCTGTGTGCACATTATTTGAACACGAGTCGTGAAAAGGACCACCGGTCATAGCCGGATGACATCAAGAAAACTTATTCTAAATTAACGATGAAACGGGTTATTCTAAGATTAAGAAAACTTATTCTATATTAATTATTTTTCCCCGCAGAACGGCTTCGCCCGCTGATCGTCGCGGTCGAACCCCACCGGTGGGGCCTTGTGGGTCCCCACGCGGAATCCTCGCGGCTGCTGCCCCCGCTGCTGCCGCTGCCGCTGCCGCACCCGCTCCCGCTGTTGCCGCACCACCGGAGCGGCTTCACTGTGCTGCCGCTGCACGAGCTCCTTGAGCACAGTGATCTTTTGCAGCAGCGCGTCGTACTCGCTGCTAGACAGGTGCGCGGAGATGCCGTCCGCGCCAGAAGCCACCTTCCCCCCGCCCGTCTGTGCCCAAGCCTGGTAAATCTCCACAACCATGGAACGGAGCGAAACCAACGACACGTGGGTCAAGTCAGCGGCCATGGGATAGAAGCGGACCTTCACCGCAACGTAGAACACGGGGTCGAGTCGGGTGTAGAGGGATAATTTTCTCGTGGCCTCGGTCGGTGTCCAGTCGGAAGCTCGGTTATCCCGCACCAAAGACCAAACGTTGCTCCTTAGCCAAGATCGGCTGCGGGTCAACGTTTGCGGGATAACGCAACGCGGCGTGCTCCTCCTGCTGCGACTCTCGTAGCGCCACTGGAACACAGCCCTTGATGATGTCGATAAGGGCTCGCCGTCCATCTCGGGCAGTCGAAGAATCGGTACCAGTCAGCCAGACGAACGCGTTGCTGTGCTTCTCAATCACCAGAGCCAGAACGTCGTAGAGAAGTCCATTCACCCTGTTGACCACGGGTGCCATAGGGTCGTCGAGGTCAAAGGCACGTAGCTCCAGACCAGCCGACCGAAACTCCGTACGCAGCTGCACCACCAGGTCGGACAGAAGGCCAGCGTCGTCCGTACCGCGAAAATGATGTTTCTTGTCGCCAAGAATATCCTCACGGATACTCTTGGCCCAAGCTCGATGTAGTCGCGCCTTGTAGATCTCGTCGACGAGCTTGGATTGCTCCTGCAGGTAACGTCTGACGGCCACGTCCGCGTCCTCGTTCGATGCAGGGTTGGGGGTAGGAACAGAAGGCTCACGGGGAGACTGACTCACACCCCCCCCATAAGGTTGGGTAGAGCAGCCTCTTCTGTCACCCCTCGCCCCGAGGTGCCACGTCAGCAGTCACCATCTTGCAGTTCCCTCCGATAATAAAACACACACAGTATTTTATTATCTCATCTTAGCCTTCGTTTCTGCAGCATCCGATTGTTTCCGCTGTTTGGCTTGACTAATATATGATATATATATATATTAGTTCTTCCATCAGGTTATGGGACCTTTACACGATTATTCTTTGCCTCGTTGATTCGTTGACTAGATCGCTTCGCGCCCTGCGATTCTATCCGACATTAAACCTACTAGCCGACAATTCCGACATTTACTAGCCGACACTTACTAGCCGACACTTCTGACAACGACCGGCTTGTTTTCGCATCGGTCGCTTCCGTCATTTTTTTACCGACAATCCGACGTTTTCCGAATTAACGCACTTTCCGTGCGTCAAATTTCAGCTGGACCGACACTACTTTAGTACCGACAATTCCTTTGCGTTCTTCAACCTCTGGACAGCAGCGCCCGAACTGCAGCAAAAGTGGCTTACCTGACGCCTATTTTGACTTCACCGACGTTTTCCCCGCGAAATTCTACTATAATTTGACCTTTTCATCGTCTGATTTGGTTGGTTTTACGAGATTTTACGTTTTTCAACGCAAACCCAAACTTTGGCCTTACGGATTTTGCAGCCGCGGCTGAATGGCTTCTTTGCGCCAGCATGCGCGCATGTGCGCGCTGAGATCAGCACTTCACCTGCTTCGACAACGGCATTTTACCACTGGTCACGACCTGGTGGTGCCTGGTGGTGCTTGTACGCCAGGCACCAAGCACGACTCCGACAATTTCGACATCAGCGAGAACGAGTGCCTTGACTCCGACGGTCTCGCCTATCCGCATTTCCGCTTTCGCCCGGAGCATCTCGTGGCTTTCGTCTGGTGGCATCTGGTGGTGCTATCGGCGTTGCTCACAGCCGCCTTGGCCCCTCCATCAACGCTTTTGCGAAGTGCAGACAGTTCATCGCGCGCACTTCCCGCATTTTTCGCCTTCGGCCTTCTCGCCCTCCCCACACCGACGTATCCTCTTCGGTGGTGCTAGGCCGCTTCCAGTTTTGGCCTCGCGAGGGCATTGGATGACCGTTTCTCCTTTTGAGTGGTGCTTGATCTTTTTTGTCAACAAGGACACCGCCGCCAACACTTTAGCCTGCTCAGTAATTTTAGCAGCCTACCCCGTGGGAGTAGCTAATCCCCACGGCACATGCATGGGCGTAAGCCCCTAGAGCACATCACAAGATTAGCGCGGGCGGATGCCGTACTAGCTGGGTTGGAAAAGACCCCTTGATTCTTGTGACGTGTGCAGTTAGGGTTTCCGTGCTTGTGACTTAGGATCCTGTTGTGGCACCTCATACCTTCGGGATGAGGTGGTGTCACGGGGAGACTGACTCACACCCCCCCCATAAGGTTGGGTAGAGCAGCCTCTTCTGTCACCCCTCGCCCCGAGGTGCCACGTCAGCAGTCACCATCTTGCAGTTCCCTCCGATAATAAAACACACACAGTATTTTATTATATCATCTTAGCCTTCGTTTCTGCAGCATCCGATTGTTTCCGCTGTTTGGCTTGACTAATATATGATATATATATATTAGTTCTTCCATCAAAGGCGTAGCAGCCGTTGGTGTGTTCCGTACCCCGTCGATCAACCTCAGAGAGGCGTCGATGTCGCTGTCCCTCGTGACGTCGTGAGGGACTTTTTGGATCTCGTAGCGACTCCCATCTCTAGATAAGCCTGAGGGGAGGCGGTACGCTGCAGCACGTTCGGGTAGGGTCGCGGGGAAAACGCGACGTCACAGATACGGACGGAACGGTCGAGCCATGCGAGCAAGGGGCAAAGGAAGATGTCGTCGAAGTCAAAGGTGCCAAGTTCACCAGCCCAAAATTCGGTAGCAAGCGGGATCAGAGCGTGCAGAAAACCGCGAATGAACACTGCGACGACGAAACCCGATCCAAGCTGGCACCCCATAGCTGCGGCTCAAAGTCGCTCACCGCAAGCTGCTCATCTCATAATCCCCACTGATGCCCAAACGCGCAAACGCGCACCACCTCTCCGAGCGGCCGTTTAGCCAATCATGGCCAAACTAGCAAGTGGAATAAAGCGTGGATGGGGCCACGACCTACCGGAATATCCTAGTTCACTAGATATCAGAGGGTCCTGAACTGTGTGGATAAACTCTCATAAGAAATAAACCCTAAGCTAGATATACCCGGAACGGTCACGGAGTCGGAACGGTCTCGAGTCTAGCAACCTGTGACACTCGGTGTGTCACAACACAGGCTTACGGATCAGTCACGGTCCAGTGTTGGCTACCTAGGAATCTGTCATAGGGGCCTGCACCGGGACTCCCGGTCAGGGCTGCCTATACCGATTTCAGCACACCACACGATGTGCGTCCACACGAGGCTTATTGCACGTGCGACGGGTCTTTGCGCACTTACATGTCGAAAAGCTGATATTCATATTGATTTTAGACTTACGGCATTGTAAATAAATGGCGCACCCCTAGGCTCGTCTAAAATCTGGGGACGAGAGTCGGTTGCCCCCCCATCCCCCATTCGTTTCGGAGAATCCGGCTTCGCTTGTGCTGTTGAAATGTTGAGTCAGAGTCGAGAGTGAGTTGAGGCCGAAGCCGAAGCCCGCGTGCGGTGGTCAGGCGAAAGGGGGAATAGTAGGTGATGACACCCCCCGGCTGTGGTCAAAATAAACGCAGGGGGAGTATAGTCGGCACGTACCGACTATTAACTATACTGAATACTCCCCCTGATAAACGTGTACGGGTGCTCCACGGAAAATAAGGATACCCGAAAATAAGAGTTTTATAGGATGTTCGGGCCGTCGGATGGTCCTTAACACTGGCTTAATTACCGAATTTCGAATATATGCACCGTCCATTTGCCCGATTTAATTACTCCGTCCAGCACCTTATATTCGGTGGAGCACCCGTAGTAAAATTTAGGGTTTTGCCTCTTTCACTTTCTTGATCAGAACTTCACAACTCGATCTCGAATCTCCGCGGCGGATCTGGGCAACTTACATCAGTAAATGGCATGTGTTTGTGTATGATTTGTGCTCTGTCGTCTGTGCTGTTTTAAAGAGCTTGTAGCGAACGTAAGACGTATAATAAGATATTAAGCCTCTTGGTTAGAACTGAAGTGAACTGTGTTTGTTTCCGCCCCGAGGCCCGGAGTGCGCTGAACTCCCCGCTCTCTTTCGCTGCACCACTTCGAAATGCACTCGCGTTCGCGACTCCGCAAGCGGCATGCAAAACTTGGGGTGGCGCAGCTCGGCATTATAGGGACCGGTGCGCTTGCATTTGCAGGCCTCCTAATATCCACAACTCTCATGGGAGCTTCCACAGATCTGCCAGACACGAAGCTGGGTGATCGAATCAATAATCGTGGCGAATACGAGCTTTCTGCTGGATCGCCCCCATATCCAGAAGGACCTGCGAGGACTCTCAACGCGGAAGAAGACACACCCGAGAGTACCGATGACACCGAGGCAAGTTACTGAACGCTACGAATATATGCTTGTCTGCCCGTTTCTCCAAACACGTTCGGGTTCTGCCCGTTTCTCCAAACACGTTCGGGTACAAGAACTCAAGCGAGTCGTCGGGCGTAGTAGGCGTAGCCTTAGTTTGGCCTGGCCACGTTTGCAAAACCATTGAAAAGCTTTAGAACGTGCATTTATTCAGGACACACCAGATGAAGGAGGCTCAGGCTCGGAGGAAGTGGCTCCCGAACCGGATGATCTAGACCGGGCTTTGGACTCAACGAAATCGGTGGAGGATCTTGCGCTGGAGTTTATGAACAAAGTGATGGACGAGACAGAAGATCTAGAACGTCCCTTGAGAATATCGAAGAAAGAGACCCCCAGCGCAGCTCTCGATGCCAAGGTTGAGAGCGCTCCCAGCGGCGGCGAAAGCGAGAAAGAGTCCGACGAAGAGACAGCCTCCGATGACAACCTGCAAACCCAGTACGTTTCCGGCGTGTTGGAGTGCTTCGCTTCGGAAGTGGCTTGAGCTCTAGTAACTAACTGCGTGGCACCGCCAAACTGAAGTTTTGGGTGTCTCGTTCGAGCGGCGCTTAGGTTTTTGCTTGACTTGAGAAGTTTTAATCCTTCACCTGCGAATCTTACAGGAAAGATTTCCGAAAAGTATGTTGTGCAGTACACGCAATCGCTTCCGCGGTCCTAGGCCTCGCAGACTTGCCAACTTGCCGGGAGCTCAAAAAGCTCTGCCGTCCGCATCTGCGTTAGTGTTGTTGAGGCCAGAACGACTACAAGAGTTATTTTGACGGAAGCCAGCAGTGGCGAACGCATCGCCACCTGGTCACAGAGTGCTCCCGAGAGTTTCCCTCGGCTTCGGGATGATCTTCAGCAAGGGTGTTCGGCCTGCCCTTGCACGGCTGTTGTCAGGGTTTGTGCGCATGCAATGTAACGGTCAAGTGGGTTATTCAGAAGTGGGGCGGCGTGCAAGCGGAGCGGTCCTTCCAAGCGAGTGATGGTTGCTTAGGGTTTTTAGTTGTTTTGCACTTCGTGTCGGCTGAATCGGACGGCGAGCACTCAGGGCGAGCCCCCAATGTGGGTTAAAGATTTCATAATCCTATTGTTCTAAGCAGTGGTTTGACGGCTGGCCAAGCTTTGTTGATGACGAGGTCGCTTCGGGCAACAGACTTTAATGATTTAGGGTTTTGTGGGGTCTTTCTCACGGGTGTGTGGTGCCTATCTGCGCAGAGAGGAGGACGGGGAGCATGGTGAAACCACCTCCCAGGGGGGCGAGGACAAAGCTGATCTGGGCGCCACCGAGAAAGCAGATGCAGCCGTGGACGAGGATGGAACCGGCGTGACACGCATCGGCACCGATGGAGTCAAATACACAAAGGTCTGCTGCAGTCTTCGTTTTTTACTGATGCCCCCTCCGGCTCGGATATCGATTCGTTCAGCTTAGCGACACGCCAACGCCACCTTGGTCGCCCTCCGCGCCCTGCATCCTCTTGTGTTTCATCTCTGCGCCGACTGTGACCATGCACAATGCTAAAGATTCCTCTCGGCTCACATCGAATGATGCGTACAGGAGTTTTGTACGTCGTGCGCGGCAGTATAGAGCGCCCTCAGCAGGGCGGTTCTGAGCGTGTTCGCAAGCGCTGCGTCCCTGGCATCTGTTGTGCCCTAATCGTGAACTCCGATTATCCGTGCGGGGTGACTGCTGCGCTTCGAGGTTTCCGTTGGTACGGTGGGTCCAGTGTACTGATTCGAGCCGATGCTGCACTTGTGACGGTGAGCAAAGAGTGGCTGGTGACGTTTCCAGACTGGCGGTGAGTTGCTGGCGGTGAGGTTTCAGGGGCTGGTGATATTTCCAGGTGAGGGGGTCACAGTGGGTCCCCAGGCGGGCGGTGAGTGGCTGGCGGTGGGGCTCCAGGTGGGCGATGAGTGGCTGCCGTTGCAAGACCCGGAGGTGCCTCCCGTGCAGCGCGGCAAGCCACCCTCGAAGTGACTTGGTCACGCTAGCTCGCTTGAGAGATTCGCGAAAGGACGTGTGGCGGGCGCCGAAGAGGTAGCTTGAAGCCAGATGTGCGTGGTGGGCAGGTGAGCGCTGCCGCGAAGGGTGGTGCGGGTGGCCTGGAGGGGGACCTGGAGGCCCCGACCCGGGGCGGAAAGCCAAAGGCGAGTGACCTGATTAAAGTTGCTCGCGAGGCGGCGCGCGATGCGGAGAAGCGCAAGGACCCCGAGGTGAAGCGCCTCTTGCGGCAGTACGGCGTGGACGCCAGCAAACTCACCGTGCCAGGTAAGCCTTCCACAGGCCGTCGCGCTTTCATCGCAGGCAGCCCCTTCCACCACCTGCTTCGCTGACATCTTGAGCCATGCACCCTTAAGGCAGTGGACCCTGGAGGGGGTGTGTGGAGGCAGGGTACCTGAACAGCGCGCTGGCAACCCTGCGGACGAAGGCAGCGGAGATGAAAGAGAAGGAGCTGCAGCGCAAGGCAGAGGTGGCCAAGGCAGTCCCTATGGCCGCTTACAGCTTGCCCCAAGTCAGAAGCCGTGGAGGCCAAGGTGCAAGCCCCATCTCCCCCATCTTGCCCCAAGTCAGAAGCCGTGGAGGCCAAGGTGCCAGCCCCATCTCCCCATCTTGCCCCAAGTCAGAAGCCGTGGAGGCCAAGGTGCCAGCCCCATCTCCCCCATCTTGCCCCAAGTCAGAAGCCGTGGAGGCCAAGGTGCAAGCCCCATCTCCCATCTTGCCCCCAAGTCAGAAGCCGTGGAGGCCAAGGTGCAAGCCCCATCTCCCGCATCTTGCCCCAAGTCAGAAGCCGTGGAGGCCAAGGTGCAAGCCCCATCTCCGCATCTTGCCCCAAGTCAGAAGCCGTGGAGGCCAAGGGGCAAGCCCCATCTCCCGATCTTGCCCCAAGTCAGAAGCCGTGGAGGCCAAGGTGCCAGCCCCATCTCCATCTTGCCCCAAGTCAGAAGCCGTGGAGGCCAAGGTGCAAGCCCCATCTCCCCCATCTTGCAAATGCCGCAGTGGGTGTTGTGCACGCTTCAGAGAGAGATGACGCAGTGTCTTCAATGGGTGCTGAAGACGACGCGGGCGCCGATGGCTCCCCCAGGTTGTGGGGTGTGCACAAATGGAACGGGGGGCAACTTCGCAAAGGGCTTGGGCATGGTGATCGGAGGGGGCGCATACAACACCGTGATGAATGAGAAAGATGGGTATCTTCCTGCCACTCTCCATTTCTCTTCCACCACATGCACCACAAGCAGTTCCATCGACGTCGCAGATGGCATGGTTAACCGCATGCACCACAAGCAGTTCCATCGACGTCGCAGATGGCATGGTTAACCGCATGCACCACACGCAGTTCCATCAACGTCGCAGATGGCATGGTGAACCGCATGCACCACAAGCAGTTCCATCGATGAGATGGCATGGTGAACCGCATGCACCACACGCAGTTCCATCGACGTCGCAGATGGCATGGTGAACCGCATGCACCACAAGCAGTTCCATCGACGTCGCAGATGGCATGGTGAACCGCATGCACCACAAGCAGTTCCATCGACGTCGCAGATGGCATGGTGAACCGCATGCACCACAAGTAGTTCCATCGACGTCGCAGATGGCATGCTTTGGCGCTGCCGAGATTTATCCTGGGAGGATGGAAAAGAGCGGAGGGAATGACCGAGGGTGGGGTGGGGAGTAGATATGCAACTATTGGCGGTGGGCGAAGCAACAAAGCTCAGGTGGGGCCCGCAGCAATAGCTCCTGGTCCGAGTCTTGCTTCCGGCCAGTGCCTTCCTTCCGAAGCCTCTTGCTTTGCCGGCTTGAACACCATCCCGGCTTGACGGGGCAAGGTGTGGGCGCCTGGTGCCCCCCCCCAGGGCGAATATTCCACTGTAGCCGGTGGGTATGGCAATTTGGTGACCAATGATGACAGCACCTGTGCGGGAGGAGGCAGCAACAAGGTGGGCGCCCTGCCTGCTGCGCACCGGGGGCTTCCAGCATCGAGGGTGTAGAGCTGACGAGCTCATGTCTGTGGCAATCTCTGGACAAGTCTAGCCAGTGATTCGCCCCGTGGCAGGAAGTCTGAGGGGGGAAAGCGGAGGGGGCAATCAGGCGACTGCAGCCGTCAGCACTGTCGTGGGGGGCAATTCAAACGAGGCGAGTGGACTCGGTTCGACCGTCGGGGGCGGAGCCAACAATGTGGCCGCCGGCGCAGATGCAGCAATCAATGGAGGGCTGTACAACAAGGCTGGCGGAGATGTTTCTGTGATTGGCGGTGCAGACCTCCGCCACTCCTGCTCAAATCTATTTGCGGCTTCCCTCGAGCCACCGTTGCATTTGTAAAGCACGCCATTCCAGAAGGCGCGCCTCAAG
Organism: Cymbomonas tetramitiformis; assembly: GCA_001247695.2. Lineage (NCBI taxonomy): Eukaryota > Viridiplantae > Chlorophyta > Pyramimonadophyceae > Pyramimonadales > Pyramimonadaceae > Cymbomonas > Cymbomonas tetramitiformis. The sequence continues at coordinate 47,386 of LGRX02003755.1, forward strand.
CATGCTGGCATGGCTACCTGATGGGCGAGCCGTTGTAAGGCTGCCTGATCTGGCCGTCTCTCACTAGCTACATGGTTGCCGAGCCTGTGCCCACCCATCCGCGTTGTGCACTCGCTAAGCAAGGATTGGTCGAACAAACCGGCACGGTGGGCGATGAAATTGGTTGCAGGGGGAGAGTACAACACGGCATCCTCCGCGCACTCCACTGTGGGCGGCGGAGTTCTGAACTCTGCGTCGCATGACTACTCCACGGTGGTAGGTGGCATGGCCAATGCCGCCAACTTCAACTACAGTACAGTCGTGCGCCCTCGCCCTTCACCGGCCTTCGAAGAGCAGCTTGAAATACATTAAGGGTGTGGGGGGGGAGCTTGGTCTGCACTCAAAACTGATTGCCAAGTGCAGCCCCTCCTCTCCTTCAGCGCCCTCAAACCTGCCCTCTCAAGCGCTGCAATGTACCATCTATGCCCGGCGCCGCCGCTGAGGCCGCTCGCCACTCAGGGGTTGGAGCACTGCAGCGGACGAGCGGCTGGGCGGTGGGGGTGCCTGGCAGGCCGGGGGAGGGTACAATGTTGCAGGGCGCAGCTACGCGGTGGTGGGAGGAGGGTACAACAACACGGCTTCGGGAGAAGACTCCGCAATCTTCGGCGGTGCCAGCAACACAGCCTCTGGCAAAGCATCTGTGGTTGCTGGTGGAGATAACAACACTGCCTCCTCCAAACGCTCCTTCGCAGCTGGGTGCGCTCCCTCCTCTGCGGCCCGGCCAATGCGGGTGCGTTCAGCATGCACGTCAGCGTATTAAGTCTGAGCTGGTGGATCAGCCGGTTGTAGAATGATGTGGCCCTCGCCGGGGCTCGAGCGTCATCACCGGGGCTCGAGAGTCATCACCGTGGCTCGATTGCGCGCATGGTGGTGCGTCATGCTCTTGAATTTGTTCGTCCACCGTGCTCCAAGCAACACGCACATACAGTGGATGCACCGCAGCGGAGGCTGTGCCCTCGCTGGCCTGTATAGTCTCCCTCAATGTGGTGCGCATCGCGTGTGACGCATCTGCTGACTTGAAGGCTCCGCCCGAGGTGCGCATCGCGTGTGACGCATCTGCTGATTTGAAGGCTCCGCCCGAGGCGCACTGGGCGCTCCGCGCTTTCCCGCCACCCAGTGCATCGGCGCCGCTCTCTGCCCGCTGGCGCTCCACCGGCGGCTCACATGTCCACGTGGTGCCCTCTTAGGCACCTGGCTATGGCGACGCATCCCGGCTCAACGGTGTTCGCCGATAGCACCGGGGTCAGCGCTCGGTCCTCTGCCCCAAACCAGGTCCGCTTCCCCTGCAGCCGCCCTATCGGATCCCCGCAGCCCCAACCCCACCCCTCTGAAACTGTCTCGCTGCTACATCTCTCTTCCCTCATGCCCTCTTACTCTTGCTGGAGGTGAGCCGAAACAGATTAATCTCGCACGCTTCCCCCATTTCAGCCACCCTTATCAAACGGGTTACATCTGTGTCTGCCAGGCTGTTCATCCAGAGCATGTCCATCCGCCGGTTCAGATTGCCTGGGTCTGCCTTGGATCTTGTTATTCGAAGGTCCAAGGCAGACCCAGGCGATGACTCCGGGCGCGTGCTTTATGGAGATCAAAAATTCACATGCCTCTTCTCGCTGCATATTTCCTCTCACAACAACAGCCTCTAGGCACCACTTGGCCCATGCTACCTTCTTGTCGGCATTTGTGGGCGGACAGCGCCGCGCTCGACGTGGCTCTTCCATCTTTTTCACTCTCGTCAATTTCCATGTGCGGCCGAGGACCGCAAAAGGCAGCCGGCTAATTTGGCCTGAGCGTTGCTGAGCGATGCACTTTAGGCTGCGGCGGAGGATGCTTACATCAGGGCTCCTTGGTGTGGCATGTGACCAGTTCGTGGTGCAGCACTCTGACGTGCGCAAGCCTGGAGGAGGGGCTTGGATGGCTCCCGCGGATCGGCGTACCATGAAAACCGTGGAGCCCTTTACCACAGGCTTATCCGCGATACAGGTCTTCGCCCTCTCCAGCCATCCGCCGCTGCTTCCCCCCACTGTTCTGTTGTTGCCGAGCCATCTGCCGCTGCCTCAGGGGAAGGCTTCAGGGCACACCTGCTTGCTGCGGATCCTCCAGGCGCATAGGGGGATGATGGACCCAGGATTTGAAGCCGATGCAGTTCGAGTATTCGGAGGGTGGTCTTGGTTTCGGACACGGCGATGGTCGGAGGCATATTGGCTTAGTTGCGCAAGATGTGGAGTCGGTGGATGACGCGGCTTTCATGGTGTCAGTGGACAAGGTGCTCTCCTGGTCTACTTGCTCCCGATGCTCCGTGGTCTGCTCTGCAGCCGTGGATCTGAGTGCGGGTGGATGTTTGTGGCCGTAGAGCATTGCGGCCCGCGGCGCATCTGCACTGAACAATGCAGCCTACATCTGCGCATCCCTGCAGAGCTTCCTTTGAAGGGATGGCGGAATATACTTATGTGCATGAGTTGCACGCCCATGCCCCCCGGTCCTCCTCTTGAGCTCCTTGGTTAAGGGGTCCCTCTGGGCCCCTCTCGTCCCAGGATTTCGTCTCAGGCAAAATTGAAGATACCGGAGAGCAATAGCAGCCGGCGCGTTGAAGGCACCTCATCGCAGAACACACCGCACGCTGAGCACTGCGTGCTGCTTTGTGGGTGCCTAATGGTGCACCGCACGATGAGTACTGCGTGCTGCTTTGTGGGTGCCTAATGGTGCACCGCACGATGAGTACTGCGTGCTGCTTTGTGGGTGCCTAATGGTGCACCGCACTACAGAGTCCCTGCCGCGTCGTCCAATCCGAGCATGATGTAGTCACCTCATTGCGCAGCGCGGTCCCGAAACCATGCCACGTGGCGCACCGTGGGTGCTTCGTGCGCAGCTCGCCGCGTGACACTGCACGTTGCAGTTCTTGCATCACGGAATTCCCCACCGGAAATGGCCATTTCAACGGAGATTTTGGCCGCGCGCGTCTCTTGCATCACGGGTGAAAAGTCCTCGTGGAAAATAACAGAATACATGGAATGCAACCAAACGCGACGTGGAGTGGCTGACGGTTGCTGATTTCTGCAACGAGGAACCGGGACCAAACGATGAGACACCTCTAGAGGTGTCTCGCACTTTTGTCCTCGTCCTCGTTTACAAAATTCAAATAAAATCAGGACACGTGGAATTAGAAATCCTGAAATTCCACCGATTTCGAAGCCAGTTTTTATGCAAGCACGTTTGGAAACATCCTGTAAAGGCCGTTGCGTGAGCTTCTTGAAATGGCCGTGGCACTGAAATTTCGACGTGGCGCATGCCATCGAGCAGCTGAACAAGGACTCCATCGAGCATGATGCGAAAGGTCGCTTTCGCTCCTCGTCAGATTTCTGAAATCCAGCGAGGAGTCGCGAGCCATTTTCGTCCTTGCGTCACCAGCTATGACACTGTCGCCTCGTCACGACTCCAACAAGGATTCCATGGTGCAAGAACTGTATTTTTTGCCGCATGGCGCATTGTGCGCATTCTGCTGTTATAGCGCAGGTTCCTCGCCACGTGGCTTCGGGGGCCTCAGTGTCTATGGCACGCTTGGAGACAGTTCACAGATTGTTGGAGCGGTGGTGGGATGGAACAGCCGAGGCCTGCTGTTGGCGTGGAAAGTGCCGGCCCATGCGATCGACTGGCCCATGCGATCGACTGGCCCATGCGATCGACTGGCCCATGCGATCGACTGGCCCATGCGATCGACTGGCCGATGCGATCGACTGGCCCATGCGATCGAGTGGCCCATGCGATCGACTGGCCCATGGGATCGAGTGGCCCATGGGATCGAGTGGCCCATGCGATCGACTGGCCCATGCGATCGACTGGCCCATGCGATCGACTGGCCCATGGGATCGACTGGCCCATGGGATCGACTGGCCCATGCGATCGACTGGCCCATGCGATCGACTGGCCCATGCGATCGAGTGGCCCATGCGATCGAGTGGCCCATGCGATCGAGTGGCCCATGCGATCGACTGGCCCATGCGATCGACTGGCCCATGCGATCGACTGGCCCATGCGATCGAGTGGCCCATGCGATCGAGTGGCCCATGGGATCGAGTGGCCCATGCGATCGACTGGCCCATGGGATCGACTGGCCCATGCGATCGAGTGGCCCATGGGATCGAGTGGCCCATGCGATCGACTGGCCCATGCGATCGACTGGCCCATGCGATCGACTGGCCCATGCGATCGAGTGGCCCATGCGATCGAGTGGCCCATGCGATCGAGTGGTCCATGCGATCGAGCGGTCCATGCGATCGAGCGGCCCATGCGATCGACTGGCCCATGCGATGAGAGGCTCACAGGCTGGGCCTAATTCTGTCCCGTGGTCGGTCTATGGGGGAGCTCAGATGACGCCCACGGGGGCGCCAATGAAGGAGAGCGCGAAGGAAGCTGGGAAGTCAGCGGATGGGCACCGTGCCGTGGATCCCTCCGCGCTGACGTACATGCTTCTCAACGCAGTCAACGAGCTCTCTGCTCAGGTTCGCAGCGCCGTGTGGCACGTTTGTGTGCTCCGCCCTCCCCGCCCCCCGCCTGCACTTTGCAGCCGCATAGTCAAGTTGGAGAATTGGTGCCCATTCGTGTGTCTTCCGGACCCCCACGTTTCTTCAACCGGGTTCCCCGAGTCACGCACTATTGCATGGAGACGTGCAAGAGGTATGCTAAGTTGGAAGGCTGTGATTTGTGGCGGATCCGCCAGGTGGCACAGCTCCAGCAGGAGAACAAGGAGCTCAGGTAATCCCTTGTTACTCACCTTTGCCGGCATTCTCTGGGTTGCGACTTTGGATCACCGTAAAATATACTTCGGATGCTCTCTTCTTAGTTATGCAATGCACCAGCGCATTATCCCGAAACTCCGCCAGTTTCATGATGTACACTGTATGTTGCAGTGGCATGCAAAGAGGGTGTTTTGCAAATCGTCGGAGCAGCAGGATGCCTCAGCTATGCAGTATGGCATGCTTCTGTTGGGAAATCGCTGCAGCTTTTCTGTAGCCACGGTATCGACTTCATTATGTGACGGAATGGAACATGGTGGCGGGGTTCGGGATGGGGATTCACCAGAGGGCTGATTGAGAAGAGTTAATGATCTGAAACTGCACCGATGCATTTTCTTTATTATATGCATCTCAAATGTGTGTGAGTATAGATAGACGCCGGGTAAATTTGAATGGGCGCCCACTTTGAATATGCCAGTGTATGTGATGCATGGGCAAGATATGATGGTCTCGATGTCGATCACGCAAGCAGTATCTTGGATCAGTGCTCCCACAAGAAGAATACTTGCTTCATGTAATAACGGCTCTAATGTTATAACGAATATGAGCACATTGAAAGCTGTGCTATCAACTATAATCGGTATTAGCACGAATATTAGCGTTGATCGCACCGAAGGTGCAACCATCCCTCCCTATTGAAAGTGGAAAGGGAGAAAACACATGCCAATCTGTTTTTCAAACTCGTCGTCCGATCAAACTGAATCGGTTTTACAACTTCAAATGAACGGAAACAATCGCAGGCCATACATTTCATGTCACATATGGCACAGGGCGCACATGTCATGCATTTCTTTTGGTATATATGCCATATGTCACACCACTTGTCCAATACTTGAAATACAGCACGTAGAACTAGTATGCTAAACATGAAACACCCATATGATATATGAAATATTCAACCCAAACATAATGTGCGAATCTGCTCAATATGGACATTCAATTGTATCCTACTACTCGGGAGGGTTTTGTATGTAATACTATATATATATATAACATCGATATAAATATGTTATATATGGGACACAAAACGTGATGTGTTAAATGTGGACAATTTATTATAATGTGTCAAATATGGGATATCGATTCGAATGGGTTAAGTATTGAACACTGATTTCTGATTATAATAATGTGTTAAATATTAGGCACCTCTAATGTAATGTTGTAATCATTGCGGAACACGTATACCATGTGTTAGATATGCACACAAAGGTGCGAGGTAAAGTTGATACCGTACCTTGTACTAGCCGAAATGTGCATATAAAGCACCTTCGGCGCGTCGGCTGGGAGCAGCAGTTATGACAATAACATGCGCTCAAAATATAATCGACGAAACACTTCCAAACCATACTACAATATAAACCGTGTATAGGATACCACGGTCCAGGGTTTCGATATCGCGCGAGAAAATATCACGATCAACGATTTCATCCTTTCAGGACCTGCTGATTGCCTGCGCTAGTGGGAAATGTTTCAGAACAGTTTTCCAAGCGTTCCGCTCCGCGTTTTAACACTTTGGCAGCGGCAAAGATGTATTAGAAAAATGCATATTCATGTTAAATAACGCATATATAAAGCTAGGATAAACTCATATGAGCGAGGAGAACAATTTGATATGCGGGGCTTCGCGTTCTGCCCGGTAGATTGCAAGATCCCGCACATCCCCGGACCTTTTCAAAACTTTCCACCTTCTAGCATCAGCCTGCATCAGCCTGCATCAGCCAAGAAGACAACGGCATCGTGTTCAGCAGGTTCAAAATTGCTGAAAACCGTCGAGCCTGACCGGGGAAGAGTGGGGCCACCAGGCGCTATAATGCGTTTAAATCACACTCATTATCTCGCACCCGTGAGTTGCGGACTAGTGAGTGCATGACCAAAATCGGTTTTAAAGTGTGTTTGTGATACCCCAAGGGTATCGCAAACAGCTGAATGCATATTTAAGTTGTGTTCCCGTGCATAACAGCACAAAACACAGCAAATTCGCACTCACAACGCAAAATTGCAAACGGTCACAAACTTCTTGAGAGCTCTACCCTATCGAAGATGCTCTCGGATTGGGCCTTTTTCGCCTTGCGACTGAGTGCACCAACACAAAGCTGGATATGCTTCACTTACCCAAGTGAAGCATATATATATGTGCTCAAGAGCTCATTTGGAGCAATAGATGGATGCAAAAGCAAAACTCGTGAAGATCATTAACCTCACTGCGCAGTGAGACACCTTCCGTTGACCAATACTGGGCAACTTTGACCGTGATTTCCGGAGCCGTCCGATGTCCAAATTCACTTTTGAGACCGTGAATTGCCATATCATCTGAGATCAGTTTATATCGATAGCCGCGAGGAAATTTTGATCCGAGAAATTTTTGTTCGACCGTGTCATGCCATACCGTGTTACCAACTGAGCTTCGCGGCCGCATGCACTAATGCGTAATGGGCATGGTCGCTTCCGCGACCATGCACTAAGGTTTTTACTAAAACAATACCGGTATGAATATCAGCATTGCTATGATCAATCATCATTATGCTAGCGCATCGCGATGGTGCGGTAATACTTACAATATAGTAGGAGGTCAAAAAACGTTTTGCTTAGGAAATGTCGTTTGGGGGGCGGGTCAGGTATATGGAGCCTTTAGGCCGAATGAGTGGGGGAGGGGGTAGGAGGGAGGCTTTTGGGTTTGGGCTTTGGGCTTTGTGAAGGCTAAGGTTGTTTGAAGTACCTTTCTATATGCTTGGGGCTTTCTGGAGCATTTTCAGGGGTGGAGAGAGGGGGAGGGGGAGGGGGCTTCGGGCCTTCTGATCTTTTATTGGGGGGAAATCCCTCAACTCCCAATACAAGCAACAACCCTAATAACCCCTAGACCGCTATTAGCCCACAGCTCAAGAGCTCTTGCCAGTTACTCGGCGAGGTGGAGACAACTCTCTATCTACGCATGACGACGCGTTGGTCTCTGGAAACGAGACTGTAAGCATGCAACGGTCTACAACCCGGACGCCCTTTTCATTTTAGAATTAGGGAGGTTGTCGAGGCACCGTTCCTGGCTTCTGCCAACGGGTCCCGTTTCCTATTGGTTATGGCCAGTGCATTTACCGGTTCTTAAACCAGGCAAAGTAAACTGCAGATCTTGACTCTCTGCGATCACTCTCACTGCGCATGAATAGACGGTTGACACTGGACCAACTCAATCGCACTTACTGGAATCAGCTTCCTTCGCCGCACGCGGACACACCAATAGCCGCCTAACTTCGCAGAGCCCGGAGCATGTTCCCCTTTGTTTTAGGAACCAGCGCGTGTCCGCGCAGCTTCAACCGACTTCGTGTCAAGTACGACACTAAAGGCAACGATGCCAACAACAGCTCGAAGCTCAAAACGAAGACAGCAGTTGCAGGCGGCCCACGTAAACTGGTGAGGCTTTGCCTGTTTAGGGTTTTGGCAACTTAGAGCTCCTTGCAGCACCAATTTAGGTTCCAAGTCCTTCAAAGAGGACATCGCAAAATTACTCGATCTCGAGCGGTTTGGAAGCGAAAGTCACTTTACTGCTAGTTGCGCGAGGGTTTTGTTCAGCAAGTGTCGCATTTCAACTCGCAGCTCAATTCCAGCTGCTGGCCCGCAACCCGAAATCGGGCCTTGCGCGTTTCTCCCGAGTTGTCCTCTACATGCTGCACGCGCTATCCTCGCAAACCCCAAGAGTAATAGTCCCAGCTAGACGCATACAAGAATCTTCTGAAGTTGTTGTCCAGGTGTAGATACTCGGCCGATGCAGTTTGAGAGGCTGCTGCACGCATGTGTGCCGTGCTCACCTTTTATTCCCGAAAAGGCGGAAGGTTCATTCGTTTCAACAAAGCACACCGCGTGATTGCTCTCGTTGCTGTCGTTGCTGTTGTTGCTCGATCTTTCCGGAATGTTTTTGAGGACATAGCGTGACTCTACTGGTTTCATAATTTACAGAGGTCGCGTCAGAGCTTAGGTGACCTGCTGGTTGCAATTATCGCGGAGTTCAGGGTCGTAGGTGAGGCGACCTAACCGGTGCACGTGATGCAGAGTTCAGGGTGGAAGTTTTGACTGCCAGCTGTTATAAGTTTCACAGGTTTGTACGCAGGTGTCGCGAAATATTCTAAATGCACTGAATCCTTGGAACCCATGGGCGAGGAACCCTCCGAAATTGCGGGAACCCAGCAAGCACAAGATCACGTTCCCCGATGGATCTTCATACGAGGGCGAGATGAGGCGCGGCAAGCTAAACGGCCTTGGGGAGTGGCAGTCAGGGTCCGGCGATTCCTTCGTGGGGCAGTTCGTGAATGACGAGTTCGAGCAGGGATGCTTCACCGAGGCGTCGGGGAACAAGTTTGTGGGCGCGTTCAAAGAGGGCGCATATGATGGCGCTGGCGCATACCTCTATGCTGACGGACGTGTGGAGGTGGGGTTGTTTAGTGAAGGAGAAGACGTGGGGGACGGTGCACGATGGAGCTCGGACGGCACGCAGGCATGGCGCACATATCGCGGGGAAGAGACACAGGAAATTTCGCTGGCGGAGGCGGACTCCATCGCCGCCGCGCTCGAATTACCAATCTTCGGAATCTACACGATCCACACAAGTCCGGCACCAGAAATCTACGAAATCAGCGCCGACTGTCGGATACAATTGCGAGCTGCGGTGGCAGCTTTGGATCCAAACGAGGACCTGCAGGACGTGTGCTCGACTCACATCCCGTGGTTTAACCCGCCCGGAGGTGCGGCCGGCTGGATACTCGTGCACACGCGGCAGCCGGTGGTGGATACGGCGGCTTGCGACGCTGTCATTGCTGAATGTGAGGAGAGAGCGGCCAAGACGGGCGGCTGGACGACAGAGCGGCACGAGAGCTACCCCACTACCGACGTGCCCGTGGAATGCCTGCCGCGCACTCTGGCCTGGTTCACGGACTTGCTGCTGCCCAACCTGGCATACCCCCTATTGGCTCGTGCCTTTGGCTTCGCCGTGCCTTCCGTGTCTACCACGCAGTTGGCTGATGCCTTCCGCGTGTCGGATGCTTTTGTGGTGAAGTATGACGCAACAGCAGGACAGCGTCTACTGACTCCGCACCGCGACGGTGGTGTGTTCACATTCAATGTAGCTTTAAATGACTTGGACGACTACGAGGGTGGCGGAACATATTTCCGTGCGCTAGATGACACATATGAAAAAGGCGCTTTTGACTGCGGTATGCCCTCTTGTGCTTTTCTCGAACAATGTGGCAGTTATGAATACAACAACCGAGGCATCGAGAGCATCCCTGCAGGCAGTAAGTGACCCACATGTGGGGAGGAGACCATAGAGTACGATCGCCAATAGTGCTATAGTCCGTGTGACTGAATATCTGGAATATGTGCGTTTAAACAAGGATGTGACCATTCATTATGTTTTGTGACTGGAATTGTGTTGTGCTCGTTGACAGCGGTTTCTGGGGGCGAAAGTTCACTGCGCTCACGGAAAGGACACATTCTTGCGCACTCCAGTGCCCTCATGCACGGTGGGCATCCGATCCGCTCAGGCGTGCGCTACGTCTTGGTCGTGTTCGTGACGGTGGAGCCTGCATATGCCGAGTGGGCAGCAGAGTTTTACGATAACGTGCGGCAGCATGATGGCCCGGAAGATCATGAATCAACCGAGGAGATGAGTGGCAATGTAGGCAAATGATGCACAGAGTGACGAAAGATGATATTTGAATCCTAGATTCAAGTGCACATAGTGGGACTATGGCCCCCGTTCACCAGTGATTTAATCGACAATTTGATGCTATGTTGAGATGGTGGACTCTATCACGAACCATTGTTTTGCATATAATGATGATGTGGATTGTAGGCTATATTCCAAAACTTAGAGCCTTTCACTCATCCTCATCTACTTCGCATATACAGAGCATGCAGTATAGGAACGAAGCGAGTATTTTTTCAGTGTGTACCATATCTGTCGGAGGAGGCCGGTTCTCATGGATTTTCCAGCAAAAATCAGATTGTGTCCAAATCATGACAGGATGAAGACTGGCGCACACAATCGATTGTGCTATATCGGCCGCTCTGCAGTGCTGTCCAACCTGTAACCTCTGTGTGCACGAATGCGCATGGCATATATGCGGCGCGTTATTGCTGGTGAATGAAGTTCGTGGCATGGTGTCGTACCAATATTTACATAATACGTACGTATGCGTGCTGTGCATAACTACTTTACGAATGGTACGAATTATTGTTTGCCATATCACTATTCATAACTTCCGGTCATCATCTATTATGTCAGTTTTCTTTAGTATGCGTATTCTCTGATTTAGCGAGCGAGCCCAAACCCTGCATCCTTATCGGCCATCGTCGGTCTATCTGATTACTGGGTTACTGTACTGCACCCCGTCGTATTGAGAACTATATGCCATCAGCACATGCTGGCATGACCACTTCCCAGTACTATCACGCTACTGTACTTCATGATGTTTTCTCTTACCACTGTTCATATTTTTCCCGGTTGCCCTAGCACAACTTTATCCCCCCGTCCCTCCCCCCGTGTCAATCGCCAATAACGTGAGCACGGTAAATAACACCATCGCCCGACATTCGCGATATATTTATGTTGCGTATACGGCGTGATCCAAAAGAAAAACCAGCCGTCACGCACAGTTTGAGGCGGAATATCTTCATACAAATCATCTACCTAGTAGGAATTCTTGGCAATGCCAGCGCCAGCGAAGCGAGTATGCTCGAGGCCCATTGGGGGATATTCTTTATAACTTCGCCACCCACCCCCCCGTCTAATGGCAGCGATGGCGGCAAAATTTTTAAAATGCCGGTAGTCGGTTGGGGAAAACTGAACTGTAGTGTGTGTAAAGCAGTCGCGGTCGTGGCTTGCGGTCTCAACAAGCTGGGACGACCATGGCTATGGCTGGGACGTCCCACTACTGTGAATTCCGACAGGTCCAAACAAATTCGGAACAAACGTTACACACAAACCCCCTATTCCTCGATATCAGATCTTGTACAACCCGATAACTCGCCGAAGTGAGCTATCGGTGCTGGGACGAGGCTGGGATGAGACTCGACTAACCAACAAGAACGAGCTGGGATGAGGCTGCGACGAGCCTAGACAGCAGTCTCGACTGCCTGACGCGTCTGCCGAGACTCGATCACAAAATCATCAGCGAATTTATTCGACTGACACTCGACCGGGACGTGAGTTAGGCCCATTATGCACCGAACGTTAGGCGAGACGCTCACCGGTGACGACAGCGACCACGACTGCCGGTGAGCTTTTCTGAGCGATTTCTTTAATCGAAAGCTTTTCAGAAAATACATTCCACGCGATTTCGCATTTAAAAACCGAGCTGTCATCGAGCCTTAAAACGCATCTTTACAGAATCGCAAGTTCGGAATGGGCGATTCGAAAATGCTCTCCAGATCAGAAGCGAAGTAGTTTCCGGTGAGCTCTCGGGCCCGTCCCATTATTTTCTGGAATTTTGATCATAGGCTCCTGGTGCATTTTCTAACGCTTTGCGACGAGCTCAAGCGAGCGACCTGCAGCTCTGAAGGTTTTCAGAGCTCCAGTCTCGACGAGCGAACACCCTCACGAATTACGGTCGCATTAAAATACAAGCCTCGGGGCGCTGTCCACGTTCTGTCATCACCGGAAGCGAAAGCCAACGAAAACGCTGCGATCATTCTGGAGGTCCAGCAGACCGCCGTCTCGCCTAACGTTCGGTACATACGATGGGCCTTAGCTCTCGGACACAATCGACAATGTGCGATGGAATGCTGAAAATCGGATTTCAAAATTTCCTCCACCTGTACGTTCGCACGTACTTTCAATGCGTACTCTCGAACTGTATATTGATTAAAGTATTGAAAATAACAATTGCGCCAACTCTCCTGCGCGATTTTGCGACAGCGACGCCGTAAATCGTAGGCCTGCAAAGGTCCTTGACGAGACGTCGTCGTCCAGGCGCGACCCATTGATAAGACGAGCGCTCGGCTGGCGCCAAGCGCTAAGAATTTCTGCTAGAATTCATATGTAGGATAATGCACATTTCCGGATCACAGACAAATCTTATGAGATGTGGCAGCTTTATTATGATTCACTGGTGTTGCTACATCCCGAGTGCCCATTTTATCGCGTATGTATCGCCGCATGTTGGTCGAATAATACATTAAATAAGTGCACATTCTTGCTTGACTGCCGAACTGTGAACTTTCAATTGTGCAGGTATATTTAGTTAGGTTTCCAGACGTCGGATATAAGGTTCCGGACGTCGGATATAGGCAGTGAACCCGCTTCAGAAGTCAGAATGCAGTTCCCGGTAGCGTCTGTGCATATACTGTTGGGGCGATATCCGATACCGGCAGTATACGTTTTGATGATCGCCACCACGGCAAACTTAAGGGGAGGGAATAAAATGCGTGCGGGTATACATACACGAATATCAGGGGTGTTTATGCATATAGGCATCTCTTCCACAGACGATGCAACCTTTGAAATTTCATTCCACGAAACTGTTGCATGTTGTTTTCGATAGACGCTCGTAACTAGTGAAAACGTGCGGGCCCTTGATGTGACGTGCGTATGCATGCTCTACGGTATCTTTCGGTATGTTTGATATGCTCAACGAGGGTGAATTCGCGTCATTGCCAAAACCTGCTCGTGTAACATTTGCATGACCTGAGTAGGAATCCACATAGACCTCGGATATGCCAATATCAATCAATTGCATATTAGATGGCCCTGAGATCCCACGCAAGAGTGTAGCTACCCATGCAGTTAGTGTATCCTTGGGTCTTTAGAGTTCATAGAGTTTGCCACATGAAGTAAGAGCACACCATGAGCACTCTCTGCTCTACCACATTAGATAAAATATTATATTAAAAAAATAACTCAAACAATATCAACGAATTTCCAAGGAGGGAAGATAATTGGGTCAAAACAAAACAAAACTGAGTATTCTAGTGGCACCACGGCCTCCAAGGATGTGATTGCAGTACACATCAACCATGGCAAAACTCTGGGACCCTGGCATGTCGCATATCGTCATCATGATCTCCATACTTCGCGGCAACCATCGAGAACCTTGCCAGGAAGGACACTGTGGTTGACCCCTGTTACACAACATTTGACGATCCCCATATTTCGCGGCGACCATCCAGGACCTTGCCGGGAAGGACACTGTGGTTGACCCCTGTTGCACAACATTTGATGTCAAATAAGCAAGGCAAATTACAGGAATTTTCTGTGAGCATGATTCCTAATCTGTTCCTAAAACGACGTCAATAAGCATGCATGTTGTTCACAACTGATGTTTAACATTCAACATAACAAGGCCGCCACTGCTGCTGAAATAAAAACAACTGTGGATGTTACCCCAAAACAAATTAAAGCACTAGTTCTGAGCACCAACGTAAAATCTATAACGGTTAGAAGGGGGGGGTTGATGCCAAAATCGACTTGTAATGACAGGAACTATCACGAACATATTTATGATAGATGCCATCGGCAAACACCGCATGCAAATTTCCGGATGCAAACAGCTGTTGTCAAAATGGCAGGCGCAAATGGAAGTCAGCAATCCGGCCCCATGCAGCCCACAAGACGACAGTCACCGACAGAAGTCGGCAACGCCGGCCTCATGCAGCCCACATAATAACAGGCGCCGACAGAAGTCAGCAACGCCGGCCTCATCGCCCACAAGTGACGAGCACCGACAGAAGTCAGCAACTCCAGCCTCATGCAGCCCACAAGATGACAGGCACCGACAGAAGTCTAACAACGCCGGCCTCATGCAGCCACATTATAACGAAGCGATGAAGTCAGCAACGCCGGCCTCATGCAGCCACAGATGACAGCCACCGCCCAGAAGTCAGCGACGCCGGCCTCATGCAGCCCACAGATTACAGCCATCGACAGAAGTCAGCAACTCCCAGCCTCATGCAGCCCACAAGATGACAGCACCAGGCAGTCAACCAGCCAGCCTGTACAGCCTAGATGGCAAACCGACAGAAGTCAACAACGCCCGGCCTCATGCAGCCCACAAGATGGCAGTCATGACAGAAGTCAGCAACGCCGACCTCATGCAGCCCACAAGATGACATGCCCGACAGAAGTCAGCAACTCCAACCTGTTCGGCCACAAGATGACAGGCACCGACAGAAGTCAACAACGCCTCATGCAACCACAAGATGACAGCCACCCGACAGAAGTCAGCAACGCCAGCCTCATGCAGCCCACAAGATGACAGGCACCGACAGAAGTCAGCAACGCCGGCCTCATAAAGCCCACAAGACGACGACAGGCACACGACAGTCAGCAACGCCCGGCCTCCGCAAGCCCACAAACTGACAGGCACCCGACAGAAATTAGCAGCTCAGCCTCATGCAGCCCACAAGACGACAATTACGAGAGAAGTCCGGCAACGCCGGCCTCATGCGGCCCACAAGATGAAGCAGGCACAGACAGGAAGTCAGCAAACGCCGGTCTTATGCAGCCCACAAGATGACAGGCACCGACAGAAGTCAGCAACGCCGGCCTCATGCAGCCCACAAGATGACAGGCACCGACAGAAGTCAGCAACGCCAGCCTCATGCAGCCCACAAGATGACTGACGGAACAGACGAGAGAAGCCCATGATATTTCAGGTGATTCCAAAGAACATTCTTTCGTCTGAGGTGGATAGAGAGAGAGAGAGAAGTCTACGCTACAAACGGTTTCTTGAGCTTTTAATGTCATTCGTTTACTTACCGAAAATGCGGCGCAGGCCGTCAACATCTTTCTCGTCCGAATCCGCGTATTCATAACAGAGATACCTGCAGCACATATGAGTAAGGGTAAGGCTCATTATCGTAGCTCGTCAAAATCAGAGGGTTAAGTCCATTGCCAAAGCATTCGTTATTGCATTTCTCAAAATACAAGGTCCTCTGATTTTCCAGTTACAGGGTGTGGCAATCCGATTTTTCAGTTAAAGGGTGTGGCCATTCACTTCTCCAGATACAGGGCGCAGCCCTCCATTTCTCGACATGCAGTGTGTGGTCCTCCATTTTTTGAAGTTCAGGATGCAGCCGTGCAAATCATATTTGAAAGATACACACTCAGAGATCTCATATCGAAGGTCGAGTGTTGTCTACGATCTATCGTTTAGATCTCGATGGCACAATTCCAGATATTAAAAGTACGGCATCGCCAGACGCCCTCTGCCGTCCCTTTATCCAAACAATGCCTTCCCTTGATCCAAGCACTGCCGCCTCTTGATCCAAGCACTGCCATCCCTTGATCCAAGCACTGCCGTCCCTTGATCCAAGCACTGCCATCCTTTGATCCATGCACTGCCGTCCCTTGATCCAAGCACCTGCCGCCTCTTGATCCAAGCACCGCCATCCACGCCAGTCCAAAGCTTTTCCGCGATCCCTTGATCCAAGCACTGCCGTCCTTTGATCCAAGCACACTGCGATCCCTTGATCCAGCACGCCATCCGCTTGATCACGCTGCCTTCCATGATTTAAGCACTGCCATCCCGCTGATCCAACTGTCATCCTTGATCCAGCACTTTACCATCCCTTGATCAACACTACCGTCCCTTGATCCAAGCACTGCTTGTCCTTGATCCAAGCACTTTCACTAGTCCCTTGATCCAAGCACTATCGTCCCATGATTAAGCACTATCGTCCCTTGATTTAGCTTACTGCCGCCTCTTGATCCAAGCACTGCCATCCCTTGATCCAAGCACTGCCGTCCCTTGATCCAAGCACTGCCGTCCCTCGATTTAAGCACTGACAATCCTTGATCAAATCACTGCCGTCCCTTGATCTAAGCACTGCCATCCCTTGATTTAAGCACTGGCCCACGCCCCATTCCAGATTCTCGGGCTTACAGCTCAGCACAGCCAACATCTCAGTTCTAGGTCTGTAAACTCGAGGGGTCCCAGGGGGGGTCGGGTTGAGGACTCGCTGGAATAAGACTGGAAGACGCACAAGAGACGAGCTACCAAGTGCCCGCTTGGGGGAAATCTGAACCCTATCTCGGGGGTGTCGGGTAGGGGGATATGCTAAATTTATTCTTGCACACCCGATCTATTACTGCCAAAAAGGCAAACTGCCTTGCATCCATTGAATAAATAGCATTTGTCTGGCTGGCGCTGTCTAAGCTACCAACCGAGACTTTAAGTTCACTCGGTACAGATCCATCTGTGGATGCTTCTAGGGTTTGGGACCAAGAAGCTCAAGACACACCGCAGGTAATAGATGAGCATGCCGTAGGATGGCAGCACTTTCTCCTGAACGAAGAGCAGCTTTTCTTCGGTGGAAGCGTTCCCTTCAACCAGCGGAATCAAGAAGTCCTGCACGATGACCGAATGGAGTGAGGCACCAACCGCAGCTATCCAACCAATATCATCACAATGGTCACAGTACAAGAACATCGAACCAAGGGATGATACGAGACCCCACACCGAGGGATACATGGGATCCCACACCGAGGGATGACATGGTCTCACACTGAGGGGATGACACGGGACCCCTACACTGAGGGGGATGACATCGGACCCTACACCGGTGGGACATGACACGGGACCCCACACCGAGGGATGACACCGGGACCACACCGGGGATGCCACGACCCCACACCGAGGGATGACACTGGGACCTCTACACCAGAGGGATGGCATGGACCCCACACTGAGGGATGACACGGGACCCACACCGAGGGATGACACGGGACCCCACACCAGGGATGATACGAGACCACACCGAGGGATGCCACGGACCTCACACCGAGGGATGCCACGACCCCACACCAGGATGACAATGTAATCTCCACACCGAGGGATGACACGGGACCCCACACCGTAGGATGAGACGGGATCTCACACCGAGGGATGATACGACCCCACCAGGGATGACACGAGACCCCAATAACGAGGGGATGCCACGGGACCCCACACGAGGGATGACACGGACCCCACACCGAGACACGGACCCCACACCGAGGATGCCACGGGACCCCACACCGAGGGATGAGACGGGATCGCATACTGGGGAATGAGAATACTGGCAGGTATTAATGAATCTTGGGCGCTATATCCAACGGGCATGGGGCATACTACACCACAGGATGTGTGCAGTGAGCATCTTCTGGTGCCACACCTCTCTGGCAGGTCTGAGGACATGCGCAGTAGATACTGCTGGCATGGATGGTCACGGGAAGCCCTCAAGAAACAAAAAGTGGAGCACCAAACTTTACTCAGACAATAGCAAAGGACAACACTACGCCAGCACATATTCCTCCTGAGAATTGTAGCGCCACACACCCCTCCAGACGCAAGCTGCGGGAGTCCCGCCCACCCTCTCAAAACTTGCCTCAAGTGCTGTAGCACCCGTTACTTGCCCAGCCCCGCTCAAGATCCATGACACCCTGCGTCTGCAACCTCACCCACATTCCATCCTCGCAGCTAGGTGAGGCTCGATGCCATCTGCCATGTCCCCAGGCATGTCCCCAACATGTCCCCAGACATATCTCTAGCCATGTCCCCAGGCGTTTCCCCAACATGTCCCCAGGCATGTCCCCAGACATATCCCCAGGCATGTCCCCACACATATCCCCAGAAATATCCCCACACATATCCCCAGCCGTATTACCAGACATGTCCCCAGACATGTCCTCAGATATATCCCCAGCCGTATTACCAGACATGTCCCCAGACATGTCCTCAGATATATCCCCAGGCATACCCACAGCCATGTCCCCACCCATGTCCCCAGACATATCCCCACACATATCCACAGACATACCCACAGCCATGTCCCCAGACATATTACCAGCCATGTCCCCAGCCATATCCCCAGGCATGTCCCCAGACATGTCATGTTGGAGCGGCAAGGCTGGTCAGCATTCGACACACGTGGCAGCAGCCGGGAGCAGCCACGCACCTCGTCGAACTGCCCAATCAGCTTCAGGACGCTTTTCCAGCCCCTGCGCATCCACAGCACTTCCATGAGGAGGCTTTGCGGCCACGTGGCACTGCAGCCGCGCCGCATGCTAAGCACCGAGGGCGCCACTCCTGCCACATAAGCACATCGGGATGAGGCTGCTGGCTGCGCTCACCGGTGATTGCGATCGTCTCCCCACAACTCGAACTCGTTCGCCCTGCGGCACCCATCATAGCCACGCTCCCCTCAAGCTGCCCGCCCGAAACACCCTGCAGCTCGCCTTCACCGCTCAGCACATGGCATGCCAAGTGTTGCTTCTCAAAGCCCGCCGTCTCGATCGGCTGCTCAGAGACCAACGAGCCGCCTTGGCCGACTGGAGGCTCAGAGACCAATGAGCCGCCTTGGCCAACTGGAGGCTCAGAGACCAATGAGCCGCCTTGGCCAACTGGAGGCTCAGAGACCAATGAGCCGTCTTGGCCCAGGTTAACTCTGCCTTGGATGTGATAGCCCCCTCCAGCGAGAGCAAAGCAGACCTCATTGCGCCGCATCCAGTGCTATACGCTCCCTCCACAATACGCAATCCTCGCCCCTGTACGGGATACGGCTCTGGGACTGAGGGCTGACGGCTGTGGTCATGACGCCACGTGGCGCACCTGTGGAGCCAGAAGAAGTAGCCCCACCGGAACTCGAAGAAGAGCTTGTCCTGCAACCAACATCGTGGCCGCCGCCCACTTCAATAAGGCCCAAAAATTTCAGTGCGAGCCAAGGATACTGGCCCTCGGGCCGGGCGGGGTAAGAGGGAGCCAAGGATACTGGCCCTCGGGCCGGGCGGGGTAAGAGGTCCTCCAAAGCAAAGTATGCTGGCCCTCCGGCCGGGCGGGGTAAGAGGCCCTCCGGGAGGCCTGAGCAGAGCCAGCATTCTGCACGGAGGCATTCACGACAAAGCCTGGTCGAGTCCCGGCTCTGCACACAGCTCCGCGACTCTCCGAGGGACGCTCCGGTTGGTGTGATCTGAACTCCAGGCTTCTTCAAATATGGTGGGCGTGGATGCGCGTGGATGGGCGCTCCGGCTGCAGCTCGTGGACGGGCGGATCGGAGGCGTGGCGCGCGCGTGGGGGCATTGCAGCAGTGCTCAAAGCAGAGGAGCGAGCGTCGCCGCAAGGACGCATTGGCCGCGGCAGCGAGTGGCCATAAACGTGGGACTGACTACATGCCAGGAGGCGGGGGTGGTGGTGGGGGCGGAGAGGGCGTGCATCGAGGGTTTTGCCGCGCTTGAGGACTTTGTGCTTCCGCGCGAAACCTCCCATGGAGCGGTACACGTCGTTCCGGAACTCCTGGATGTGGAAGGTTTTAGGCAAGAGCTTGTGGCTGATCCGCGTGTAGTCCGGGTCCCGCATGAACGCCCAGCCCCTGCACAGCCCATCAACCATCGCCTCGCCTCCGTCTTGATTTGCAAATTCCTGCGCTCATCAAAGCATTGCATCTTGAATGCCAGTACGGCAGTTCCATTTCTGTAAAAGGAACAACCACCACCAAACCGTGTTAACGGCAGAGGGCCCCAGCTACACCTCTGCTGAACAGGCGCCGCCCACAAAGCTCAAGTGTCCAACAGAGCCCTAGTCTGCCCCTGCGCCACGCCCGCCACCGCTTCGCTGCAGCCCTAGTCTCCCCCTGCGCCACGCCCGCCACCGCTTCGCTGCAGCGCTAGTCTCCCCCTCGCCCGCCCGCCACCGCTCCCGCTGCAGCCCTAGTCTCCCTGCGCCCGCCCGCCACCGCAAGCTGCAACCCCTAGTCTCCCCCTGTGCCACGCCCTCCACCAGCTTCGCTGAAGCCTAATCTCCCCTGCGCCATGCCCAGCTTAGCTGCAGCCCTAGTGCCCCCCTGCGCCCGCCGCCACCGCTTCGCTGCAGCCTAATCTCCCCCTGCGCCACGCCCGCCACTGCTTCGCTGCAGCCTAGTCCCCCTGTGCCCGCCCGCCACCGCTTCGCTGCAGCCCCTAGTCTCCCCCTGCGCCAGTCGCCACCGGCCCGCTGCAGCCTAGTCTCCCCCCTGCGCCCGCCTGCCACGCTTCGCTGCAGCCCTAGTCTCCCCCTGCCCGCCCGCCACCGCTTCGCTGCAGCCCCTAGTCTCCCCTGCGCCACGTCCGCCACGCCGCTGCAGCCCTAGTCTCCCCCCTGCGCCCGCCTGCCACCGCCGCTGCAGCCTGAGTCTCCCCCTGCGCCACGCCTGCCACCGCTTCGCTGCAGCCTAGTCTCCCCCTGCGCC